>CAJVPY010005146.1:0-11776 GCA_910591965.1 Dentiscutata erythropus
TTGGTTGAAGCCAGAGAGTTTGAATAGATAGCTTCCTAGTTAGGCTATATGTATGACAGCTAGTGTAGAACCCTTAGTATAGCACTAACGCTTCGGGTGGACTACTTAAATAGGCAACCAAAAGTTGTACGTGTGACTAGTTATACTCTCGTTATACTGATGTAACATGTAAGCTGTCTTCGGACAGCCCACCCGTTTGAACTAATAAAGTGCCAGGAGCCTAAGTGGTCACCTTAATATTAAAAAAAAAATATATATATATATAAAATAACATACGGCATAGCCATAATTGGGTAACTACCCAAATTTTATATGACGTAAGTGGGTAGTTACCTTTGACCTAAGAAATGCCTGCATCTCTATATATAACATGTACTAGGGGAATACCCCAAGTATACATGTCGCAGAAATATAGTAAATTTAAATACCATACCAACTATTTTAAATCGGGTAATTGTCTGGAACATAGTAACGAACGTTATACTTTTAGGTAAAATAATACATGGCAGAAACAACATAGCCGTATAATAATAAAAGCATAACATACGCTTCATGATGCTATTTTTACTTGTTAGGGAGCATTTATTTAATTGGTTGATTTGAATCAATTACAATTTTTGTTTATCATTATGCCAATTTTTTAACTGATTTTTGGAATATATATGACACACAATGGCATGAGCTTAGTAATACAGGAAGAGAAAAAAATTATATATTTATTTATTCTGTTTAGAATAGTATGAAGCTGAAATGACAGGTAAAAAACATACTAAAGAAAGATTCGTGAAGGGTATTTAATATGATTTGCTGACTTGACTACAATAAATGATTTTTATATAGGCCAAATAAAATAATTAATATGAATAGAATAATTTGAAGGATATTATAGAATGGTAAATAAGTATTTTTGTTCTTGATTTGGGAACTATTTTCTGATTTTAATTCTAATGATTAATAAATGAATGTTATTTGTAGCATAGCTATTTCTATATGCATTTGTAAAAAAACATATTTCAAATTTCAAGATAGAACTAAATTTTTTCAAAAACTTTCACTGATTATATTGGACAATGAAGATTTTGATATAATTATTAGCATTGAAGATGCTTCATATATTAAAATCTTCTATACATATTCTCTAATCTTAAAGCAAGAGCCCTCATATTATTGAGAAGTGGCAACTTAATATTTGTGAACTAGGTAGATTTGAATAAAATGACTAAGGCAAATGAAGAGGGTTATTGAATGATAAATACAGTAAGTATGTATGTTTTTGATTTATAAATCAGTTTACTGATTTTAATTCAGATGGCTAATAAATAATCTTTATGTCCAGAATAATTAATATGAATGAAATGATTCGAAGAGTTAGTGGGTCAAAAATGATATTTTTGTATTTAAGAATTTTAGTTTAATTGTATTATTTTACATACTAGCTTGTCAATTTAAATGATGCATTAAAAAAGTAAAACTTTCATAAAGATTTAGTTTAGTGTTTAAATTGTAGAATTAGAGTTTGGAAACCAAATTTGTTTTTTATTTAGTTGTTAAAATTTGGATTATTTCAAAAATACATTATTGGTCAAATTTAAACAATAAAGTAAATACCAAATTCAGTATTATTGAATGTATATACATATGTCTGTACATTCATACCAGATGCATACGCTTGTAACAAAAAACATTAAATCTCTAAGTATTTTTTTTGTTTTCCTTTTTTTACTAATTTTAACCCAGAATAATTACAAAACTCAAAGCATCTTTGAACGGTGATTTTCCATTCCCTACATGTAGAGTTGGTGGCACAAGCGGGGCACCACTGCTGCACCATTAAGTTATCATATAAATTTAAAGCATTGCACTAGTAGCTCACCACCTGCACTATCAACTCTACTCATATGACTAGCCTATTAATGCCTTTTGGCCCCAGTCCCAAAAACAGTCCTTAGTGCTTTAAAAATTTACTATTTATTAGTTAGCAATGACTTAAATTATGAACAATAAAATCAAATTATATAGCATGTCCTTTTTAAAATTTAGCTACCAACTTTAACTATGATGATATCAGCTTTGGCTAGTTTCAAGACTGGAGCCATGGGACCGGTTAAAAAAAACTTATCCTTATTCAGTCTTATCAGAACCAATTCATCTCTATTTAATTTGGAGTAATAAAAAAAATATAAATTAAATTCAAAAAAGTTAATACTTAAAATGCACTATGCAGTAATGCAAAAATTATAATAAAATTTGTATGAAATTTTTTTGCAGTATACTAATTTAGGAAAAGTGGCAAGTAGCAGATATTGGTATAGTATTGAGCCCTGGATCTTGATCTGAGTTTTGGGTATAGATATGGTTCTGAATCACAAAAGCCTGTCTTGTCCATGAACAAAGTATTGATGCGCAATATAATAATAAAAATTTTGTCAATTTGGGTTGTCATGGGTAGCAATGACAATATATTTGCACCTTATTAGTCATATATATGTACGTATGTATGAATCAAATATAAAAAAGTTCCAATACTTCAACCTTTTAATCCAAGTTCAAAGCAAGCATAATATGCCAATACTATATTCTGAAGGTACAGATAAGCTGTCAACCATTTTAAAGTTTTTTTTTTTTTTTTTTTTTTCTTTTAACAATAAAAGGACATGTTGAATGTCTAAACGAATTTGCCATGTCTTTTATAGTGTTCTGTAAATTTTTTTAAAAACTTAAAAAGTGATTAGAATAAATATCATAAATTCACCAACCTTATAACATTATACCTCCTGAGTCTGTGTCCAAAAAGATGCATAATTGCATTAGCAACAAACAAAAAAAAAAATCTGCGAGTTTGCAAAAAAAAACCCATCCTATAAACAACAAGAAATTGCAGATGAGTTCATTAAATGTTATCCAGATTTGAAAATAAATTGTACCACCATATCAAAAATATTAAAGAAAACTGATGAATATCAATAGCTTAGAGATAATAATATACAGGCTGACAATACTTTTTGTCATCGTTCTGTGAAGTATCTTATATTAGAGCTCACTATAAACATGTGAATAAAGTGAGTTACAACAGAAGAAATGATTTTATCAGAGTCATTAATAAGAGAAAAAGGTCACCAATTTGCACAAGCGCTTGCTATACCTAAAGAATCGCTTATATTTTCAAATAGGTGGATTACTAGATTTAAGAAGTGCAACGGGTTAAAAAAAATTATAATGCATGAAGAGGCAGCAAGTGCACCTCTAGCAAGCTTACCTGCTAAACGAATTAAATTGCAAGAACTTTTATCTCATTATAGCCCCGAAAATATCTACAATGCAGATGAAACGGGTCTATTCTACTGGTTACTCCCTAATCAAACTCTTTTCAATAAAAAAAGGTTTCTGGAAAAAAAAAGGTAATTTAGTATGTAATAATAATAATACAGTAATAAAAAAAAAAAAAAATTTCTCTTTCTATTTTTTTAGGATAAAGCAAGATAATGGTGCTACTTTGCTCCAATTCTACTGGCACTGACAAGTTATAGCCACTAGTTATTGGTACCTCTAAAAAGCCATGATCTTTTAATGAGATAAATATATCGTAGCTACTAGTAATTTATTGAAATAATGAAAAAGCGTGGATGCGAAATGATATTTGAGAAAATTGGTTAAAATTTATTGATAATGGTTTTCACATCCAAGATAAGAAGGTTCTGCTTCTCATCAACAATGCAGCTTCTCACATAACTCCAGATACAAATGATATGGCTGAAGTTCAAGATACTAAGGAATTATCATCAGGTTAGTTAAAGTTAGATTAAAGATAAAAATAAAAAATAAAAGTATAAATAATAATAATAATAATAATAATAAGGAAATAATTTTACCGAAGAAATTGAAAATCAACAAGAGCCCCAAAGAAACCCATGAGGAAGGTCCTGAGGAAGATTCCGAGAAAAGTCCTGAGGATCTCAAAAATCTAATCCTACCCATTTAAGCCAATTAAAATGAACTTCAGAAAATTTTTACCTTACAAATGTCACAGTACATTACCTTCTCCCGAATATAACAGCACACCTTTAGCCCATAGATGCTGGAATAATCAAAAGTTTTAAGTCAAGATATAAAAATCTATATTGTCATTATTTGCTTAATCAATTTGAAAAAAATAGAGATCAAAGGTAAAAATTTACAATAAAACCTCTATAAGTATACTTACTATAAGCATACATATTCTTTAAATACATACTTAAATTTGAGCCCAAATATATATATTATGTATCAAACTAAAATTTAGGTAGGGTAGGTATTAGCAACATTTGGGGTTTCAGAGTTAACTTATTTTGAAAATAAGTGGGAGTTTGAAAAGTTCTATTTGTTTTTAAAATTTCGAATGAAAAAGGTGTTGTCTATAAACAAACTTTTTTTGGTAAAGTATATTATGCCTTATTATATAAATAGGCTTGCAAATAAAACAAATAGGATTTATAGATTGCCAATTACAAAATTAATATGTCGCTAATTTAATTTAAAATCAAAAACCTGAACCTTAAGTCTGAAACCCACTATTATAGTTATTTTGATCTAATACATATTTTAATTTGACATACAACAAAAAAATCATAAGAATATAAAATTCAATCTTATTTTAAATCATTCAATACTAGGGTTAGGGTCCCATAGCCTAGTGGTCTAGACGCCTAACCCTCTACAGACAAGGTTGATGGTTCAATTACAGCTAGTGGTAATTAATTATCTCTGTAACCTGTGGGGGCTTTTGAATGCGAAACCCTGTGGTAGTAAGACCATGTGAAATATATATTTGGCCGATAAAGAATTCTTGGAAGGAGTCCCGAGCCATGGAGAAGATCGGGCACTACATATAACATGGGTTACAGAAGGTATTACTGCAGAAGACTATGCATGTAAATTCATGATTGGCAAGGTAGCACCAACAACTCTAAGGCGGCATTGGGATCTTAATTGGGAGGACGGCTGTATGCAGTATATTCAGAAAGTAGTGAACATAGTAAAGGGCTGTGGTAAGAGAATGACTTTACCAAATATGGAACACCTTTGGCGCAATGAAAAAACAAAAAAACTGATTAAAAGAAACCCTGAAAAGCATGGAAGCAAGTACCCTGGTGGTACAAACATAAAGACGGCTAGCGAGTATAGTCGCACAACCTATATGGGAGTCTATGACGAAACACAGCAGAAGCGCGGGTTCTAGGTTACTGCTTTGTGGCAGTAATTAAATGAGGTTCTTAACTCCCGTTCAAAGAATCTAGACTTCTGTATCACCATACCGATAGGGAGTACTAAAAAAGAGATAGTAGCCTAATTAAGAGATGTATGATATTAATACCTGGACCCATGTGAACAGCTCTCCTAATAGTGGCAGCAGGTGGCTTGAGATATGGGTCTTCAGACAGCGGTAGCAACTGGCTTGAAATATGAATTAGGTTCTGAAGTAACATACTTGAGAAATACCAAACTAGAAGCAAGAAGAGTGCCCACTTCTAGGACACCAATTTGGAAGTTATACAAGATATGAATTAGGAGTAATGTGATAAGTGATGAGAGGTGGATTATAACTGGTGGATATTGTACAATAGTATATATAGCAGGATGTATATGAATTAAATAGGTAAGCACGGCCTACTATTGATCTGGAGGGAAATCCCCTAGTGAGTTAGGGGCCAAAGGGGAGGTGAATCTGTGGCTGGACGGTTATACTTGGACACCGAGTAAGCTTTGTTACAGAGTCAGTGGAGATATAGTTTTAAAAGTTTCTATACTGATAAAACCTTGTATGTCTCGATAAAAAGAGACACTTAACTACTGAAGTTAATAAAGCAGATACCGTTTAAAAAAAAAAAATAAATCATTCGATACTAACAGTTTTATATATGAATAATACAGAAAACTTACCTTAAAAAAAGCCATTGATTTTATTTTTGATACTTGGGGGAAAGTTAGTGAAAATACTATAAGAAACTGCTAGAAAGCTACCAAAATTATGCCAGAAACAAGCGAACCAAAGGAAAGTGAATTAGATAACAAACTTCAGGACGAGACTACTAATAATAATGATGATGTTTCTTTGCTACTTGAAGACCTTTCTGCTGAAACTAGCCTAGTAATTCAAGAATTATCGAATAATATCGAAGAATATATCCAAATGATTGATCAACCAGTCACTACAGAAAATATACTAACAGATGAAGAAATTATCGAAATAGTAATGGATGAATTTTGTGATAATGAAACTGATGATAACGATGACAATGAAGAACTACCACCACCCCCAATAACTATAATGGAAGCTATTGAGGCATTAAAGAAAGTTATAAGATACCAAGAGAGCCTCGATGTTGGAAAAGGATTTAATGAGAATGGGTTAATAATATTATGAAAAAAGCTTAAAGAATGGCAATATAAAAAAGATAAATCTAAAAAGCAAACTTCAATCTTATCTTTTCTTCAAGAATCCTAGTACTGTAGCTTCATGTTTACTATATTCTAAATTCAATTCTTTTTTTTTTTATTTGGTGCTATATTTTTTTAAAAAATTCAATCGATTATTTAGTGCATAAAAATTAAAAAAAATGAACTCTGAACAACTTTGTTAACTTAGTTACAATTATCAACATGGTAAAAAAGACAAGAAGAAAGCCTTTAAATATTATTTGAGAGCAGCAGAGTTAGAAAATTCAAATGTGATTAATAAAGCTGGTGTTTGTTCGAAAGTGATTTTGGCTATTAAATCGTGAGAGACCTGGACCTTAAATAAATAAAAAAAAGACTAATCTAAATATTAAATGCTGTGTAGTAATAAAAGTATGCTCAAATAACAAACTGTCTTAACTATGTTATATTTGTCTTGCTATGACCGAATATGAATGTAAAGCAAGACCGAGTGCCTTTATTTTATACTACAAGAACTGACTATTTTACCAGAATCGTTTATAACTCCCGAATAGACCAAAATGATCTAATTACCCAACTCTTTCTAAAGGTCTAAAACATTCTTATTAATCTTATTTTCTACTATGCCTTTTCTCTAAATGTTAACAATTTAGTTAATAACTTTACAAATTAAACATTTTCAACAATGCGATCGGTTACAGTACCTCAAAAGTTCTACATATAAGTGTACAAGGGTTAATCAATCTATAAAAACTAAAAATACAGTAGTTATGGTAAGTTATTAGTTATAGTGCTTCTAACTATTATGTGCGTGTATATACTATATATATACAAATACTAGATCTAACTAATCTACAAAAATTAGAGGGGTATTTGAACCTATTATGCTAAGAAATAACCATTATATTAAGAAATAGAATAAGGTAAAATAAAATAGAGTTTACCTGATTTGTTATATTTATAGTGTGATTTTATAGAGGGTAATTTTATATAGATATCATATAACTGGTTAACAAAAAAATGTGATAGTGACTATAAGGCGATTGTGCCTATATAGAATATAAAAAAGATTCATAAAAAAAACCCTGTGATTATATTGAGGTTGTGACTATAGAGGAGGTGACTATAGAGGGGATGACTGTATATAGTTTTTTTTCTTATAATATAATTGATTTGAGTTATAATAAATTAAAATTGTATTATTGGTATTACTATATTATTTTGATTGGATCTTGAAATTTATTGCTCTTATTTTTATTAAATAATATAATTGACCAATAAAAATCGATTATGTAAATTACGTACTCAATCGAGTAGAAATTCTACAGACAAAGCTTAGAGACAAAACAGTCACGTTAGTGCTTCTAGGTCTGGTCTGGTCCAAGTCTGGTCTGGGGTCAAACCAGACTCAGACTAGTTTCGAACTTCAGACTAGACTCAAACTTAATTATAAGTCTGGTCCGAAGTTTGCAAACTAGTTCAAGTCCAAATATATTTATACTTGCGTATATTTATTTTTGAACTTTGGACCTAGTGCTTGGACTCGTTATTACTTGGGTAACCTAGTGGTCCAATAGGCTATATCTTTTGTACCACTTTAGATAAACATTAACTTTGTGAAATAGGAGGAGCTGTCAATGTTACATGACTGAACCTTCCCTGATATGCAGTATATAAAAAATTTAATTTACAATACCAAATCATTCTGCTAGTATATGTTATAATTATAATCTCATTTTTATTATAATAAAATAGTGTGGGATTATAATTATAACATGTATTAGCAGAATAATCTGGTATTGTAAATTAATTTTTTATATAGTGCATACTAGGTGAAGTTCAATTGTGTAACATTAACGGTTCCTCATATTATTTCATGACTTATTATTAGCTGAGCTAGGTGATTTGGCAGCGATGAATAATATTGGTCTTTGTTACTGGCATGGAATTGGAGTAGAAATAAATTCTCAAAAATCATTTGGATATTGTAAGAAATTTGCTGATTTGAGCAATGCCGCTGCAAAATATAATATTGATAAGTTGGTCAAATTATAATAAAGCATTTTAATACTATAAAAAATCTGCTAATGAATCACCTGACATATCAATTCAGAACTTAAGAAAATATTAGACGATGAGAGATTTAAATTATCTTGAATTAATTATAATGAGTTTATACAGAATAGTTCAATAGAGTTAATAATATTTAGAATAGTAATGCACTTAAAGTTAGAGTGATCAACATTTTAATAAAATCAAACAATAGTTATGAACTATGTTTAATTATTATGTGCTGATTTTTTAAAAGTTAATTTCAGATACGAATTTATATATATATTTGTACTGATTTAGGTACACTTTTTTACCTAACTAACAGACAAAATTGTATTGTATTTTTTTTAAAACTATAGTTCTAGACTAGTTCTATACTGTAATGAAGCCAATTTTGTAATAGATTTTAGAAAAAATCTATTTTAATTTTATGAAAAGTTATTGCAAAATTGGCTCTATTAGCATAGAGCTAGTCTAAAACTACAGTTTAAAAAAAAATATGATGCAATTTTGTATATTAGTTAGGTAAAAAAGTGTATCTAAATTAGTGCAAATTTATATATAAATTCATATATGAAATTAACCTTTAAAAAATCCACACATAATAATTAAACATAACTATTGTTTAATTTGTTAGAGTGTTGATTACTCTAATTTAAAGTGATTTATTATTCAAACGAAAGCAAGTAAGAATTTATCCATGAATTAAAGAATTATTGTGAAATTGGTTACGAGAATCCATCATTCTTGGAATGTATTAGAGTATCAAGAAATGGTCATGGTGATTACATTATTGTTATAAAATATGCATTAAAAGGAATGTTGTGACAAAATCTTGTACAAGTATTACAACTGGAATGGAAAGATAAATTGAATATCTTGTACTATATAGCTTCGGATTTGGAGTCGATTCATTCGCAAGAACCTGTTCACAGAGATTTACACAGTGGAAATATTACAAGTATCACAACTAGAATGGAAAGATAAATTGAATATCTTGTACTGTATAGCTTTGGATGTGGAGTCGATTCATTCGCAAGAACTTGTTTACAAAGATTTACATAGCAGAAATATTTTGCAAGATAATTTGCATAATGCATATATTACAGACCTTGGACTTTCTAAAAATGTAAAAGGAAAAACTTGTGGAATTCTGCCATATATAGCACTAGTGGGACAACTGTACACTCCAGCATAAGATATTTACAGCTTTGAAGTTATCACAACAGAGATTTCAACATAACAAAGAGCATTTGATAGAATTCTGTTTAATGGTGGTCTTGTGTTTAGGACCAGATTGATGTATTAAATTAGCCATGAAATGTATGGAAAAAGAAGTGACCTACTGCAACAGAAATTATTGAAATAAGCACACATTAGTTAAATGAAATGGATCATGAAAATAATAATGAAATCAAAAAACAAATTCTGGAGGCTAATAAGATTAAACCGGAATCGATTAAGCAAATATATTTACAAGTCTTATATACTAGCAAGGTATATGATATGAAAAAAAATTTAAATATACCTGGGTTCAACGGTCCAACCACTAACTTGTCAATATCAAATATATATAAATACATTCGGACTCAGACTAGTCTGCAGACTTCGGACCAGACCCGGACCAAACTCAGACTTGACTAAAAAGTCTGAATATAAAAGTCTGGTTCGGGTCTAGTCTGTAGGAGTACTAAGTCATATAATATTATAAAATAAATAATTTTGAAACTTTAAGTCAAAATAACTAGGCAACCACTTGATAATTTTGGCAAAATTTTTTTATTTGAATTCTATGTATTCATATAATTCAAATAAAAAAAGTTCTATCGAATTTGGTTAGATAGTTATGAAGATATCTTTGTTCAAAGTTAGAAAAAAATCAAAATATCTATCAAAATAGAAGCTATACCAATTTTTTAAAAAAATTTAAGTGAAGATATCTCCACACCCACCTGATCAAACTCGATTATTATTATTTTTTTTGAGTTATATAAACTCATAGAATTCAAATAAAATAAAATTTTATCAAATTTAGTAAGATAGTTGTGAAGATATCTTCACTCAAAGTCAGAAAAAAATCAAAACATCTATCAAAATAAAAGCTACAATTTTTTAAAAAAATTGAGTGAAATTATCCACAACTACCAACTAAATTCAATAAAAATTTTTATTGAATTCTTTAAATTCATAGAATTCAAATTTAAGAGTTCATCAGATTTGGTTAGGTGGTTGTGAAGATACCTTCACTCAAGTTTTTAAAAAAATTGGTATAGCTTTTATTGTTTTGATTTTTCTCTAACTTTGGGCGAAGATATCTTTACAACTACTTAATCAAATTCAGTAAATTTCTTTTCAATGTATTCTATGAATTTATAGAATTTTAATAAAGAAAATTTTATTGAGTTTGGTCAGGTGGGTATTGAGATAACTTTGCTTAAATTTTTTAAAAAATTGGCATAGCATTTATTGTTTTGATTTATTTCTGAATTTGAGTGAAGATATTTCTACAACTATCTAACAAAATCTGAAAAAATTTTTTATTTGAATTATATAGATGCATAGAATTCAAATAAAAAAGTCAAATTTGTCAAGTGGTTGCCAAGATATTTTGATTTAAAATTTTGAAAAATTTTATTTTATAATATCATATGACTGTTTAGTTCCTAAGCTCTGTCTGTAGAATTTCTGTCAATTAAGCACATGATTCATGTGATTGATTTTTATTGGTTAATCATGGGTCACCATGGCAATGGGTTGCTATAAACTATCATTTAAATTATTAAATAAAGCATATTGGTGGATTTGCAGAATTGGTCCTGAATTGATCCTAAATTGTATCCTCAAAGTTATCTGCCATTTTGTAGCAAACAAATATATGTATATATAAAGATAATTTAAGGGGTAAATATATACAATGACATTGTAATTGTATCTATTTACCTCTTAAATTATCTTTCTATGTATGCTTGTTTGCTATATACAAACTTTGGGTTCACTTTGTGGATAACTTTGAGGATCAATTAAGGATCAATTCAGGACCATCTACCAATATAAAATTTAATAGGCGATTCACCAGTCACCTGGACAAAAAATTTTTTTTTATATATAAATTTTACTATGAGCGTGAAAGCACAGCATCTCTATCTAAAACTTTTTTTTATACTAAGTAAATCACTCTTCGGCTTTTAACAAAAGTTGTAAAGCTCATAAAAATGTATTTAATATTAAAAGAATATTAAATACATTTTTATGAGCTCTACAACTTTTGTTAGAAGCTGAAGAGTGATTTACTTAGTATAAAAAAAAGTTT
>CAJVPY010005147.1:0-11775 GCA_910591965.1 Dentiscutata erythropus
CTACAATTATTAAAAAATCATAGTAATAGCAATGTTTGAGCATATCTCAATAATATCGTCATTCGTATTATTGACTTCTATCCAAAATATTATGGTAATAGCTAAAATTACCTCAATACTTGTGCATTATTTAGATCACTATGAAATCGCATCTCGATTGATGCTTGAGAACACCCTAAATATTACCGATCTTTCACGATTCCAATAGTTGTATTTAATGAATCAGTAAAACTTTAATAATCTTGTGTTATTCGATTGCAGGTTTGCTATCAAGAAATTTAATGAATAACTTTCAAATGCATTGTGAATTATTCTTGAGATTCAGCCATTTAGTGGATAAGTTTGTCAAAGAATTCTGATTTTATTTAATTTATATAAAATTAATTTAATTTAGTACTGATTAGTTTTGGTTAATTTTAATCCTCTCATTAAGCGGAATTCTCTAACTAACCGAGTTAAATTAGAATTCTGTTGTAACTTATACTATCAAATTAAACGTGGAATTTATAAATGCTAAAATCGATAATTTTCCACCATTAATAAACTTTTTCTATATTTATTCCAATATACAAAATTTGCCAACTCATTGTATTGGTCATTTTCGTTTTTCACAATATAAAGTTTGTCGATTCGTTAGTTTAAGATGTTTATGACGGATTTTTATAGATCGAAGTGACTTGGTGCGTCTTTTTTTTTTTTCTCGGTGACTCTGAAAGGATCGTAGAATTTATCTAGTGATTGCGGATTATTTTGCACAATTAAAAGTATATATAGTTATCCTCAATTTTAGCTATGAACATTACTCAACATTATTCACATTATTCTTAAAGAACATTTTAGCAATGAAATCATTATCGCGGATCATAATGAAATCGGATTAAAATGAATTGAGGGTTTCTATTTAATCCTCTAAAACCCACTTGTTTATTATAAACTCTACCCTAAAACTAACCTCTTATCCTACCCCTAATCCTAAAAAATGCACCTCAAAATTTTTATTCTTCGGTGGCTTGTCTATTTTTTACACTGATATCCAGTTTTTAATCCATCACACAATCATTAGTTAAGTCACATGATACGCATATTGTTTCACAATTAGAGTTAGTTTTTATTACAAATCCAATTCCAAGAATTAATTAATAAAATTACGAAATCGTTTTAATCCAAAACTGGGTTATTCCGTCATTTTTAATATCAAGATTTGACACAAGCACCAGACTAAAAAGATTCTAGATCCTTATGAAGACAATTTTCACTGTGTTCCGGCTAATAAACGATTAAAAATATGCAGAAATATCCCAATTATTGCATCGGTTTCTTTCAAATACTGGGTAAACTATATCCAACTTTTTTATGGTGTCATATTCATTTTAGATATATGCAGATTGATAATCCGCAGTTATTAAATGTTCGAGAATCGTTTTATATTTTGTTCTTATTACCTTCCTTATTCGATTGTGCTTGGGAAGAAGCTTAGCTTTGGTCGTAGTACAAACATGTCGCATTAGTAATCGATCTAAAAAAAATCATGAGTAAAAAAAAGTCATCAAATTCTTTAATTTTTTCTTTTTTTTCAATTGAACAAAAACGAGAATACAATTTAGTTTATTAGATAGGTCATTCAAATATGTCCACTTTTCGTTTCGCTCGTTGTTTTGCTACACGTGCAAGAGCACCAAGGACTTCAGCGTTTGCCTTCAGTTCATTGACGCCAGTTTCTACTGTTTCTGTATCTTTACGTAATCGAATTTTCCCTTCGGTTTCTCGTAATTATACTGCTCAAACCTCCGAAAAAAAGGGCGGAAGTAGTGCTATATTATGGATTGGTGCTGGCCTTATTGCAGCAGGAGCTGGCTATTACTATTTCGCTAATCCTGAATTAGGAGCAAAAAATATTGTCCCTACAAATAAAGAACCTGATTATCAAAAAATTTATGATCAAATTGCTGATGTTCTTGAAGATAATGACTGGGATGATGGGTCATGGGGTCCAGTTTTCGTTCGTTTAGCATGGCATGCTGCCGGTACTTATGACAAAAATACAAAAACTGGTGGTAGTAACGGTGCTACCATGAGATTCTCTCCAGAATCTGATCATGGTGCAAATGCTGGCTTAAAAGCTGCGAGAGAAAAATTGGAATCTATTAAAAAAAAAAATCCTGAAATATCATATTCAGATTTATGGAGTTTAGCGGCTGTTGCTGCTATTCAAGAGATGGTAAATTATAAAAAATAAATTTTAAGTGTTTTATAATAAATATTGTGCTTCATTCCTATAAAATTCTATAAAATTCCTTATAGGGAGGGCCTAAAATTCCATGGATACCTGGCCGGTAAGTTTCATGAATAAATCATCATTAGATACAATATTGTATGTTACGATTTCATCATCACTCTACATTATTGATTTTTATGATAATAACAGTAAGGATGATGAAGCCGCTGCTTGTACACCGGATGGCCGTCTTCCTGATGCGTCTAAAGGGTCTTCTCATCTTCGAGACATTTTCTATCGTATGGGATTCGATGATCGGTAATTTTTTTTTTACCCTTTATAACCAATCTTCAATAATGATTGTTTCACACTTAAATTCTTTATCGCTGTGTCTTCATATCATCATGGCTACTTTAATGCGTAATTACCAGATCGTAATCGAAATACTTGTCATAAAAATATGCATAACAAAACCTTTCCTCTGTAATCATAAAACTAGCTAAATTGCCTTTTTTTTTTTTTTTTTTAATCAGAGAAATTGTCGTACTTGCTGGTGCGCACGCCCTTGGAAGATGTCATCCAGATCGATCAGGTTTTGATGGACCATGGACTTCGAGGTTTGAAATCAAAGTTTGAACAAAAGAAATTTATAAATCTTAATCAAAATATGGTTTCGTAAACCTTTGTTAAGCATTTAATAACAAATTGGCACATAATATTCTATCATTAAACTTACATTTTCCCGTACGCACATTCGCGATCGCAAGTCCCACAATGTTCACCAATGGATTTTACCAAGAACTTTTAGGAAAGAAGTGGGTAGAAAAAAAATGGAAAGGGCCAAAACAATTTGTTGATAAGGAAACAGGTATATTAAAGTTTCCTTTAATCACATTAAAAAATAAGGTTATTTAATGGAATTTTGGGGTTTTTTTTTTGTCTAGGTGAACTTATGATGCTTCCCGCAGACCTCTCCTTAATTCAGGTATATTATTTAATCAAATTATATTCAAAAGCATATATTATATATATGTAATTATATATATGTGATTATCTTTATTGTTGTTTAAATTTAGGATAAAGCTTTTAAGCCACACGTAGAAAAATATGCAAAAGATGAGGAATTGTTTTTCAAAGATTTTGCTGCAGTATTTCATAAACTTGAAGAACTTGGTGTACCAAGAACTGGTGATGAAAAAGTTTATTATTTTAAGACCAAAGATTAATCACGTTTTATTTAAAGATGATTATTTTGGAGGTAAATCCTAATTAAAAAAAATCTTTAAGAGACCGGTAGATTTCTTTTATAAAGTGGATTAAATGTATATAATATTCTATTTAACACATATTTCTCTCAAATGAAAGAATGAATGTTTAAATTTTGGCAAATAATTACGCAATATTGGTATTTTTCGAAAATTGGAATTATTCATTGTTTCTTACAATAATAGCTATATTCTGGGTAGTTAGTAAAAGTGAAAAATTCACTGTAAAAATATAACTGATACATCAATACATAAGATCTGTTATATTTCTCAATAAATTTTCGCTTATACCTGACTACACAGGAATATAACTGATTTATCCTCTGCCATCTACGTAACATAAAATTTATGTACTTATTTTAAAACGAACCTTTATTTTACACATTGTCTTTAACATTAAGGATAAATATGGATAGTAAATACTTATAATCAATCACAAGTTGTATATATATGTACAGTAGAAATAGATATATGAAAAAGTTACGTGAATGAGGTTGTTCGGGAGATAATAAGATAATCTAAACTATTTTAAACTTGCCATAAAAAATTTATATACCGTATCGTCGCGAAGTAACGCGTTATTTTGAATATATGCACGTTATTTTGAGTACGCACACATGTATTATTTCGAAACAAAATTTGATTCTGTACCAAATCTGATTTGCTTTATGCTAAGTTCAATATAAAACAGATTCGTTTTATGATGTTTAGAATAAGATAAATCCGTTTTTATGATGTTTGGAAATAATACGAATTTAGTTTTATTCTAAGCTTGGCATGAAAGGATTCGTCTTATGTTATTTGGTAATATATAAAACGAAATCGTTTTATGTAAAGTTGTTTAGTACAGAACAGATATATACTATATCGTTTAATATAAAATGAACCAAATTGATTTTGCATAATAAATTATATAGCACTTGCATGGGGTACGTTATTTAGGACGCGCGCGGAAACAATAAAATGCCATTTCAGCATTTTAAGACACAATTGGTCGAAACGCTAGGGCTGTTAATGGAAGTATTACACACCATAGTAATCTAATAGTATAACCCACTCCACACCAGCGTGGTTTAGATGCCATATTGTTCCAGATTAAAAATATAAATAAGTTTTTACCAATAGTTGCAATTAAAGATAATATCATAGCATTAAATGAAGTTTCTCTATATATCAAAATCTAAACTATAATAGAAATATATTTTATAAAATTTAATTCGGAATAATGTACCGTAAAACTATGGGGCTTAGTCTGGAGTAGTAACTCTGGTGTGATTTGGTTTTATTAATTATTCTTACAGAGTATACATCACACCGCTCTGGATTACTCCGTTAACAGCCCTAAATAACGTTCATGTCCTTTATTTTCGCGACGTTACTGTAATCTAGGTAGATATGGCAGTTGTTTAACTTTGAATATTCTCTTTATCAAGAAAAGTCATAAATATTTAATAATCAAGTGAATAAAATAGTTAGATTATAACTTCTACTACATAAAGCTGATTCAATTTGTCATAATCCTAAACAGAATTTCTAAGAGCAAGAGCTCTGCATAATATTGCCAAACTACTAAAAAAAAAAAAAAGGACGCGAATAATAGTTTATTAGTAAATTCAGATATGACCAATATAGTGTTCTTCCAATTTTGCTATAAAAAAATGAGACAAACGACACAAAAGAACTACTTATATTTATTATCTTTATTAACATCATTATATGCGAATTACGTATTATTATCGTTATCAATAGTACTATTAAGGTTTGTACCTGGAATTTAGATTTGATGTCCATATATTATTCATGTTGCAGGATTTAGAACAACATGGAAGGGTCTTCTCCGTTTCAGCTCAATTAAGGTAAATAAACAGTGTTTTCGAGACATCTCAAAAACATTACACTTTTTGAAGAATTTTATTTATGACGTTCGATAGAGAACCGGCACTCTTTTTTTTCAGCAAATCTCAGATACGCTTTGAAATGATAGAATATAACAATAAATTTTATTAATTTGCTTCATATGTTACAATTTCATGTTATAAAATTAATATAATATTAGAACTTAATTATTTTTATTAGCAACTTCTATAATTATTTAATTACAAGATAAAATGGAAAATCTCATTATATTATCAAGCTAAGAAACTTCTAGTAAGACGAACTTGTAATTCACCCATTCTCTTACAACCAATGCACATAAATGGCAGTCCTAGTAATGTAAATGGTGGAAGTGCACATATAACTAGAAGAACTGCGGAAATAAGAAATATAATCATCGCAACAGGTTTAATTATTGCAAAATAAATAAAACATTGCCAAGTATGCTTATTTGTACATAATAAGACAGCAAATCTTATCCTTCCAACTTTTTCTTCTGACACTCTAAGTATCGGTGGTAATTTATTATCTGGATGAACTTTGCACCATTGTCCAGGTTTTGTACATATTTGTGATGTTAGTATTTCTACTCTTCCTAGCGCTCTGAAAGAAGTTGGTTGACATTTGAACGTCAATAAAAAACAAACAAACCATTATATACTAAATGATATATTTATTAGGATAAATTAATTGAATACCTCCAACTCCAAGCGGTCCATATACACCAAAAAAATCCAAGGGGTGGAAGAATTAAAGTGGGTATTGCTAAAAAAAACGTAGCCCAAATCCATATTGCACAAAACGTCGAAAAAATTGGTGATAAAAAAATAAAATACGCAAGACTGGTCCATCCTTGAGGTTCTTTAACATTTGACCATAATAAAGTACAAAAATCATCTGCTTTTGTATGGTCTACTATTTCTACATTAGTAGAACTTATATACTCATTCGCTTTAGTAGGCGTTCGAGGCTCATTCATAGTTATCGTACGTGGATACGTTATTTTAAAGATACAATAACCGGAGTGAATACTCACAGACTAACGTGCGTACTATTTCTAGGAGTCATGCTACACTAAAATTCCTTTTTAAGATTCCCATTTTGTGATCAACAACAAAGATCAATGACAAATTTACCGTTACCATTGTTACCATTGTCACCATTGACTTATAAGTGTCATAACTTAAAAAGTTAATATTAATATATATGTTAATTTAATAATAAAATTAAATACAATCAGACTCCTTAAATGCAACCCCCTAAACCAGTGTTGCTGCAAAGTTGGACCAATTGGATCACTGGAACTGGAAGAAATAATAATTCTGGTGGTTAGTTGCCGCTAGACTCTTCCAGTCACATTTTTTTACCACTGGAAGAAAGGTCTAGCGAGATCTAGTGAGGTCGGTTCAGTAAAGTTACTAGAAGTTCTGTAATAGAATTCTTTATAGCAACTCATGATAGGAATAATATTTCAATACAAACCAACACAACCTTAACTATTGTGCATATCGCATTTATACTTGTATTTATAAAAAATTAAATTAAACAAATAATTTTAAAATTTACAAGTATATTATCTATAACTATAGGAATAAGTATAATTTATTTTATTAATAAATTTTTGAGCTATAAGTTTGGCCAGACCCATTGGGTTTGTTCACTTTAAGTTTATTTAAAGCGGACAAACCCAAAGGGTCTGGCTAAACTCATAGCTCAAAAATTTTATTAATAATCTTTGTTTAAATAAATTATATATATTCTTATATATATATATCTATAGACATACTTATAAAATTTTAAGATTATTTGTTTGATTTAATTTTTTTATAAATAGCAATTATTTTTAGAGGTTTGGGATTTGTCCAGGTTTAGCCAACAAGTATAATCGCATTAGCAAGTTCTGCAACTGATTTTTACAGTAAATCATGATAGAAATCATGTATTTCTGATGCAAACCAAGTCGTACCGCAATGGATGATAAATTCTTAATAGAATTTTTTTACAGTAATTCACCAATGTGATTAAAAAAAAAGAAAAATATGGGTGGCGAAAAGGCCACCAATCGCACTAATAATACTGTATTGAAAGCTACAAAATTGGCGGATATCCGATTCCTATCTATATATATAAACATTTATTTATCTAAGTATTTGAAATAAGCTATTCCATTTCATGAAGATTTACTACACTGTTTAATTTATTTCGTTTGAATGAATCCAATGAGTTTAAGAACAATTTTATTAATCTAATTAAAAAAGCCATTAAAGTTAATGAATCTTTACTGTTTAATGTCATTTTATTCGCATTAATCTAGTGAGCAGAACGTTTATTAATCTAAGTAAACTATAAATTTATGAATATAGTATTTACTATTTAATTTTATTTTGCACCATGTATTTCATATAACTTACGATTATAAAAATTTGACAAATAAAAATATGTCCAAATTGTAGTAATAATGAACTTCCATGGTTTAAAATAGGCGTTGTCTTATTTTATTTGTGCTAATAATTAAAAATTAAAAATTTATTAAGTAACAAAAATATGATAATCAAATACTTGTGATTTTGTCGGACGTCAAAACGATCGCTGATCAAACAAAGCTAAATATATAGTATTGGTTGAGCTGCGATTATTTGACGTCCGACTTAATCACAAGTATTTGATTGTGCCGAACACTAGTATTGAAGAGGAAATGATTGGGACCATTGACAATTTACGTATTTTTATTGGTCAATGATAATGATTCTAGTGGAAAAAATCATTCCGGTAGGGATTTCTCACTGGAGTCACTGAAACACTGAAAAAATCTGGATGTCCAGTGAGGTTCCAGCTTCCAGTCAACAACAACACTGCCCTAAGTGTAGCATCTCTCTAAATGCACGATGGAAAGCTAGCCTCACAGTGAGACTTATAGATAAATGCGCATTCTTTTTTTTATCACATGAACCTACACACTATTTTATATTAACATTTAAAAAATGGAACAATTCTTGGTTTCCCATGAACCCACTTCCGTTATAACAATCTTTAACACATTGTATAAACGAGTTGAGTCAGGCGAATGGACGAATGATCGAGAGAAAGAGAGAAGAATTTCATTGAAACATTGAGAAGATCACTAAGTACCATAAACATTGATAATACCGTACAGCACGGACCACGGTACCCCTGTGCAAAGTACCCCTATTAAAAAATTTCATGGTGGAATGTAAAATACCCGGGGGTATATCCTATATAAAAAAACTTTTAATATGAAAAATTGCTTAATATAGTACCCTGGGTATTATACAAATTTTGACTGTAGATTGTATTATACCCGGGGTACCGTGGTCCGCGCTGTACGGTAATAATAAAATATTAGAAAGGTTCTGCAATTTTAGAAGTGGAGAAATTTCAAAACAGCACGTAAGTTATTATAATTAATAGCAACTTGGAGCTATTAGATAGTGTTCCGCACGGATCGAATCTAGCGAATATTTCTAAAGATTCGGATTCGATCCGATCCAAATCTCATGGAAGATTTCTTTATTGTAGTTGCATAAAAAACTACTAGTTACTTTAAATTATATCGACTCACTCGAAGCGCTAACTCCCAAGTGCAAATTTCTAACAAAAAAATAAAAAAAAAGCCAATCCAATTTTAATTAAAAAAAAATATCTAAATTTAACTAAAAAATAAGTCAATATATTGAAAAGACGGCTAAGCAGACAAACCGATGAGGCTAGAGTATTCATTTATGGAGAATAATCTGCATACAATAGATATATTAAATATTTACATTAGGCCGATCAAATTACGTGCACTTTATTTGAAATGCACTTATAGAGTGCGCATATGGAGTATCGACTGTATATCGCAACAATAAATTATGTGCTACATTAGGATGCGCATTAATTCGGGACGCTCGTGAGCGCTAATTCGAGACCATATATTATTTTTGAAGCACTCAATTTTTAAAATAACTCCTCTGAGCGTTATTTTGTGCTTATACGGTAAGTATATTTAATAACTGCTTAATTTGGAACTTGCATAACGATAGAAATAAATGCGTTACAGTCCACAAGAAGCAAGATTCGCACCTGAATCTTCTTAACCCATTAATATATGCTGCACATTCATTTATTCAATGAAGTTCGATATCTGTCATTTGAAAAAAAAATAAAATAAAATATAATAAGTATATAATATTGATCATGCATCGATATTTATCAACGCATGACTCAATATTAGTGTTATCCGGCAAATTCTCAAGTCATGATTGGCTAACAAAGTTTAATTCGAATAAACATTATTGCCTTGTAACACATGAAAAAAATAACAAAAAGAAATTTTTTCATGATCATATGAGTTTGCCGGATAACAAGAAATCAGAGGTTTAGCGATTGTGTATTTCAGTAATAATAATGAATCTGAATCAAATATTATTCGATCGAATCTCTCTTTGGATTCGGATTCGCAAGATCTGCAAATATGGGATTCGAATCCATTTTGCGGAACACTACTATTAGATATGATGAATTTGTAGGTTTTTTATAAGGAGATGACGAAACAGTATCTATTATATTTCGTCTTCTTCTACCAAGGCAAATGAAATATAAAGTGATATGTGAATAGTATCTTTATTGGTGTGGCAGTAGCTATCTGCATATGCTAAAACACTAAATATAGATTTTGTTGAAATTAAATTTTATCACTGATGTCACATTCTTAAAAATTATATAAAAAAAAAAAATCAAATTGATCCATGTGTTCAACACTGTTATTAAATAATCTTTTTGTTCTTAACTAAATAGTTTTTATTCTCATTTTTAGGTACTGTATCAAAAGCATTTGACTATATTTGTTTTTCAATTTAATTAAATGCTTTGGTATACAACACTCTAATAATCTTATTACAGTATTTTCAAGAATTTTAAAATTATCTATTAATGATTAAAAATAATTATATAATGTAAAGATAAAATCTTGAATCAATAATGCAAAGAAAAACTTTAAAACATTGAAGAATGAAGTTTATAGTTCGTATTTATAACCAACTGTTATTTACCTTTTAATATCATATTAACTTATAAAATTTAGTTTGTAGTAAAAACATTGGGTGATAAAAAGACTATGTGGAAGTATGTTGAGAAAAAGCTATCAAAAATTAAAGTTGAAAATTTGAAATATGATTATTTTTTATATAATAGGATATTAGATGACAGTTTGGAACCATTTACAAAATTGCCAAAGAAATTTTGTGAGATTTTTAACCAGTCAAGCAAGAAGTTTTTATTGTCCACAAATATAATACTAAAATCCATATGTGAAGAATTTATTTAAAATAAAGAAAAAAGAGCTATTTTAAAAAGATTTCTTTAAAGCCAATAATATATCTTTTGGTATGTTTTTAGATAGTTCAGAAAAATTACAGAATCTTACAAATCAGATATTAAGAGTATTTAGTCAGATCTGGGGGGTCACCAAAGTGAAAGTTTTTTAGATCAAAAAAACTTAGTATTAATGAAGTGTCTTATATATGTTAGATTATATTATTATTGATAGATATTATTATAAATAATTTACTTATAGACTATAATTTGTAGAATATTTGATAAGTATGATTTATATATTTTAACTATTGGCTAAAATTTACTAATATATTATGTTTTCTAAGTAGAGAAGAAGAAGCAAGTATAGCTAGCACAAAGCAAAAAGGTTCTTATAAACATATATAAGAAAGTTTATTGAGATTTGTTACCTTAAAACAGGCCAACTTGTTCTATTTTTAATAAACATTTAAATAATTATAAGAAACTGATCAGGTTTGCAAAAAATTTAGTAGATTTAGTAAGAAAGTTTAAATATGAAATATATTCAGAAAAATATCAATAAAGAGAATTTTAATAATATTCACAATTAATATTGCTAGAAATATCAAATATGTTAATATTATCTCAAAGTTCTGTAGTATCAACTATTTCATCTCAAGGTCATCATTAAAAACTAGAAAATAAGTAATATAAACTCTTCTTTATATGATAAATCAAAAAAAAAAAACAGGTTCCTAAGAATGCATCTTGAATTTTTGCTAATAAATTTTTATATAATAAAGCTAGCTCTAATGACTTGATTTTATATATATAATTGTATTTACTTTTATATGTATACTGTATTTTGTGAATTTATTGCTATCAATGTATATTAATATTAACTTGCTTTAGATTTAGGCTACAAATAAATATCTAGATTAATTTATTATTAGATTCTCTAAATGTTTAAGTTTTTATTCTTAGCACTACATCAGCAAAAATATATATGCGTAAACTTTCGTAAGTTTTTACGATGCGTAAAAAAATTGTAAACCTACGTAAAATTTAGCGTAAAACTACGTAAATCTTACGGTGCGTAAGAAAATCGTAAATTTACGTAAAAAT
>CAJVPY010005148.1:0-11774 GCA_910591965.1 Dentiscutata erythropus
TTATTTATTTTTTAAAAAAACTATTTAACATTTAGTGTTTGTGTAATATGTAAATAAATAATTTTTATTAAAATAAAAAATTAAAAGAAAGATAAAAAAAAACCGAAAAAAAATAAAAACAAACAAATAATTTTTTTAAAAAATAATTATAGATAAGCCTAATTTAAATTTAAATAAGTCTAATTCGGATTTATTTGAGCCCAAGCTGGATTTGTTTAAACCTAAGCAGGTCTATTTGAACCCAATTTGAATTCATTTGAACCCAATTTGGATTTATTTGAACCCAATTTGGATTTATTTGAACCCAATTTGGATTTATTTGAACCCAATCTAGGTTTATTTTGAACCCAACTTGGGCTCATTTGAATCTGTAACACATGAGCATTACTCAGCAAAACAAAAAAAATTAGAAACCATATACCCGGGGGCCCTAAAACTAGTTTTTTTTTTATTCTTATTCTACTAAATTGAAGGATTAAAATAAAAAAATTGGATTCAGTTGGGCGGTCATTAAATTATCTTTGCTCAAACACTTGAAAAAATTCAAGGGATAGTCCGCAGTTGAAAGGGTAAAACTTTATAGTCAAATACTGCGCATTATTAATATTAGTTTCATATAAAGATGGCATTAAGAAAAAAATATATAGTAAAAAATCAAAAATATCTATTCCTCGTGATATATCAACCCTTTTAATGATTTTACTACCATTATAATCGTCCTAATGAGCTTTACAACTTTAATAAGAAATTTAAAAAGATTTATTTAGTAGAAAAAAAACTTTTATACTGTACTATGAAAATTTATATTAAATTCCGAATTTGTTTATTATAAGATTTGTCATTTTTTTTATCCAAAAATGAAATACCTCATGGAAATATGCTGCAACAAGAATGCACTTTAATTTAGATTGCATTGTAGATCTATCAAAAAAGTAACTGTAAATTAATTAAAGATTGAAGTCGTTTTAACGGCATGCTGATCCCCGCATTCTTCCCGACTTATAATGCAGTAATGTCTAAGAATTTATATATATAAAATTAAATTAAATATTATCCTAATTTCGTGCTATTTCGTTTTTAAATTAAAGAACAAGTACAAATAATAATATGAACCTAAAATATTTACACTTTTGCATATTTCTCGCAAAACATATGCGAATAACGCAGCAATAAAGCTATTATTTTAAAAAGATAAGATAAGAATTAAATTCTCGCGAATAATTTTAAATTGTATTTTAACTTCCTTATCTGACCTTTTTTGATTCCTATTTATATTTCATTTGATCCCATTATTATAAATTAATTCAATTTTTATCCTATTTAAATAAATTCCCTTGTTATTATTTATCTTATTATTTCCACTTGAATTTGTGACATAAACATACTTTTATTCCATCAGAATTGAACCTGATTCGTTGTAACACTTCCCAATCCAGATAGCATTAGCGTCAAAATGGCAATATACAACAGTATAATTGAAGGACAATCGGAAAAAATTAACAGATCATCAGAAATTACTCAAATAACCAATAATGCTGCTCAATCGAATTTAGAAGATAACAAGTCACAAAATATTTCACAAGATATTGTTAATGAAACTGTTAAAGAAATGTGTAATTTGTTTAATGAGGAAAGAGTTAAAGGCTTCAATGTCTGTGCAGTCATTAACGCATTAGAACAATTTTTAATAAAGAAAAAGCAAAATCCAGATAATATTATCAATTATTGTTTAAATGATCAAAACAATTCTGTAGCTCAAGTTATTCTTGCAAGTTGTTATTATCATGGTAAATGGATTGAAAAGGATAAGCATAAGGCATTCGTTTGTTGCCAAAAATCAGCAGAGATGGGGAACGCTTTTGGAATAAGTGCGGAAGGATGTTGTTATCTTTATGGAATTGGAGTTGAAAAGGATGGTAATAAAGCATTAATTTATTTTCAGAAGTCTGCAGAGATGGGGGAATTTTTCGGAATATTTGGGATTGGAAATTGTTACCATCATGGAATTGGAATTGCGAAGGATGAACAAAAGGCTTTCATTTATTATCTGAAATCTGCAGAAATGGGTTGCGTTTATGGAATGTCAAGAGTTGCAGAATGTTATCGGAATGGAATTGGAATAACAAGAGATCTAAATAAAGCCAAATATTGGTATCAAAGGTAAATTTTAATTTGAGTTCAAATTTGCGCGGGTGAATTATGACGCATCACAACTAATTAATAAGTCAGGTGTAATTAATCAAAAAACATGTTGATTTATATCTGGGTTTGAGTTAGAATAAGTTAAGACATTATAACTTAAGAATTTTCAAAAAGGTAAATTTTGAGTTACACCTGATCTTGTTAGATTTTGATTCCTGCATATCTCTAAGACAAAAAATTACACCATTCATTCATTATATATCGGTAATATGTATTTATTTAATAATTTATATTTAAAATCGCTGATCAGGGAAAAAGATTTAACATTAGGTATTATCAATCATATATAAGCTATTATAATCCATTCATTATATTGTTTTTAACTTATTTATAATCTAAAATCGATGAATTTTATAAATATTAGGAGCAAATGAATGGATGAATAATTTAGAAATTGAAGATGACTTGAAAAAAATATTGATGGAAAATAAATATCAATTACACTGGATTCCTTATGATGAATTTGAAAACATTAAAGAAATAGGTAGAGGTGGATTTGTAACTGTATACCGTGCTGAATGGGTTAACAATAATCGATACATATTCAGACCTATTGTTGCACTAAAATTACTTCATGAATCAAATAATTATCATAAAGAATTTATAAGAGAGGTATCTTAATTAAATATTTTATTTGTCATATTATTCATGATTTATCATTAAAATTAACAATTTGAATATATATTTCCTTAAATTTTTAGTTAAAAGCATATTGTGATATCGGGCTTAAAGATCCAACTTTTTTAAGATGTTTCGGTATATCAAAAGACAAAATTTCTAAAAATTATATTCTTGTCATGGAATATGCTTTAGAAGGGTGCTTGCGCGAAAATCTAAATGCTATAGCACAAATGGATTGGAAAGATAAACTAAATCTGTTACAATGTATTGCTTCAGATCTTCAGATAATTCATTCTCAAGATCTTATTCATCGAGATTTACATAGTGGAAATATACTACAAAATTGCTTTAAAAGTGCATATATTGCAGATTTAGGGCTTTCAATTACAGCCTATAGTGCATTAAAATCAAGATCTGATGGGGTTGATGGAATTTACCATATATTGCTCCTGAAGTTTTGAAAAAACTAAAGAATCAGATATTTATTCATTTGGTATAATCATGTGGGAAATTTTATACGGTAAACCTGTTCCTTTAGAGCAGAAATCAGACTTACAATTTCAATTACAAGTATGTAATGGTTTGCGACCACATATTTATGAAAATACAGCAATATGTTATGCAAATTTAATGAAGAGATGTTGGAAAATGAATTCAAAAAAACGACCAACAGCAAAAGAAATTTATGATACTTTTGTAGAATGGCAGAATAATGAAGATATTTTATCAGAATTATCTGAATCTGATAAAAAACTAAAAAATACAACAAATAATGATATGAAAATAGAAATTGAGCCGCTTTATAAAAGTAGATTTGTTTCATTTGATAGTGGTTATAAATATCAAGGTAATTATGAGTTTTTTTTTTGTTTATAAATTATATTATTCGAAATTGTAGCATTGTTTGATAATCTTTTATAGGTAGCAAATTATATGAATTGGAAATCTAGATATTTTAATTTATAAAAGCAACCTCACAATTTTGAAATAAAAACATATGGCGGAGAATATTAAACTTTACTAAAATGAAAATTACACCTGACCAAAACTGATAATAGAATGATATAGATTCGTATGTGCGTTTATGAACATTCTCGTTGATAGATTGAAAACTAAATTCTTCCATCCATATAAATATTAATTCTTCACGTAAAACAAACAGCTGATAAACTTGAATACACAATTTTAATAGATCTTATTCAAAGAACTCGTAATTAACAAAATCAGTAAATGATCATTTTAAATTTAGTTTAATAGAACATTGAAGCGAATTTATGAAAAGCTAAAATTTGAAAATCGAATAATAATATGTAAATATAGATTTTGGAAGAGACAATTAACATTCCCATGTTAGAATTTGTATTTTAATAAACTTCTATATCTAATAAGATGCTTCGAGAGTGGCGAGATGATTTAGATGTGTTGTAAATCTAGATCAGAGGTCGAAAATTTCTTTTGGGTTTACATTAATCAATTAATTTGTTAATTTATATCTAAAATATGATGCCCAAATTTTAGCCTAATTCATGATAGGTTTTAATTATATTGATATAATAAAAATGGTAGTAATGCACATACTAAGTGTTATAGGAAGTATATTTGATATATTATGATTAGAGTTCCGAGAATTTCTTGACATAGATAATAATGCTGCTTCTTATTTTGAAGTGGTACGAAGCAAATAAATTAAAAAAAAGGATCATCTATTTGTAAAGATTAAAATGGAAAGTACAGTATATTGAATTTATATTGGATTAATGTCAATATTAGTATCGATATCGGTGTCGAAGTAATAATCTCCTTCACAGCCAAAACCATTCGCATTCATGAAATTTTCGTTGGTCGTCGTCATTGGTAACAGAGAATTCATATCCATAATCTGTGATAGGTTACGCCACTGATATCAATTAACTTTCCAGCGCCATTTATAATTACAAAAAAATTCTACGTAGTACTTACGATTTTGTCCAAAACTCCCTTCAACATTCTAATAAATATATACGTAGATTTTGTGGTCGAAGTCCCATTTCCCCTTGGCGTCATTCATATACACTATTTTGGAAGAAAGATAGTACTACGTTGATGTTCACCAATTTCTATTTAATTAAATTTGTACATTAGCGCGAACCATTAGGAAACAACATACGGTATTCGGAAATAACGCTGTAAATATTTCGGCTAATTTAAGACTTGTAAATCTCGGAAATGTCAGGTTAGGTAGGTTGTATCACCCCGATCATATGATCTTGTAGACGTGAACAACCCAAAAAGTTATATTTTTTATAGATTTGCAGCTACCTTTTTGATAGGACTAAAATTGGGTGGCATTTTTAATGCATCATATTATCATAATATTTAAAATTTTCAAGTTTGAGTAAAGATATCTCGATGACCGTCCAACAAATTCAATAGATTTTTTTATTTGATTTTCAGTTTTGTTGAGTCATATAAAAAAAAAAAAAAAAAAATCATCGAATTTGGATGGATGGTCGTTGAAATATCTTCGCTTAAAGTTTTATATTTTTGTGTGATTATTTTTGATAGACATTGATACTATGTAGATTGGTAAGTGATAATTGTGAGTTGTAATCATTTAGTATGAAATGCATTCATTCAATATCTGCTAATATAAATGTAAATTCTTAAATGTTTACCAATAATTATGCATTAAGGCAGACCTTTAAACCTTAATAAAGAGGGAGGACAGCGAGATGCCTCGAAGCCCTTCATTAATAACTCACATATATTTTTTACCTGTTAACCATCCGGGCTAAACTATGCATATGTGCCCGTAGCTCTCCCAACCTAGATGATAACAAATTTTTAATGTTTTCAAAATTTTGAGAGAAATTATCTCAGCAATTAGCCAAATTTAACGAAATTTTTTTTTTTTATTATTGATTCTACAGATATGTAGAAACACAGTAAAAAATAATTTTATCAAATTAATTAATGACTGCCAATATGCCTTCGCTCAACGTTGACAGAAGCTATTTTGATTGACGTTCTAATGTTTTCAAAACTTTGTGCAAAGTTATTTTAACGATAGTTGACGAGATATTTACTTTGATAGATGTTTTAATGTTTTTAAACTTTGAATGAAGATTTGTTGGCAACCATTAATTCAAATTCGTTAAAAAAATTTTTTTATTTGATTTTTACAGATCCATATAAAAAAATCAAAAAATCGCCGAATTTAGATGAGTGGTTGTCAAGAAATCTTTGCTCAAAGTTTTATAAAAAAATTTGCTTTGGCTGTTATATTGATTGCATTTAATATTTTCAAACCTTTGAATAAAGATAGTCAAAAAAAAAATCATTAAATTTAGTGAGTGGTTCCGAAATATTTTATTCGAAATTTTGATAATATTAAAATAAAACTTTGAGAAAGATTTCATGGCAACCATTCAATAAATTTGATAAATATCCCTCCTTTAAAGTATTATTTTGATCACGCTTTTGTGCTTAAAATTAACGCTTTTTTCACCTCCGCGTAAGTGAGGTGGAAAAAAATAAAGATCCCCGCGTAAACAGGTTGTTTCCTGACTCTATTATGCGTTTTTATAAATTTCGCGAATGGGTGTGACCAATTAAATGTATGACAAATAAGTATTTATTAATTCTATATATTATAAAATATTTATTTGTACGCCATTGACCAGTCATGTCCTATACGCAAATTCAATGAGAAAAAAAAAATAAATAAAAAAAAATTAAAAAAATAAAAAATGTATAGAAGAATAAAAAATAAGATAATAATAATAACAATTAAAAACGAATAAAAAATAGTAATAATAATAATAATAATAATTAAAAAACAGATAAAGAAGTCAAAAAATAAAAAGATAAAAACAAATAAAAAAATTAAAAAGTATTGAGAAATGAATAAAAAGTAAAATAAATAAATAAAAATAAAGTAAAAATAAAACAAAAAAAAGGTGAAAAAATAAAATAAAGAAAAATAAAAAATTAAAAATAAATTTAAAAAAAATAAAAATAAAATATTTAATAAATAATAATTTGAAGTAAAAGTAAATAATTAAATTGAATTAAAAAAGTAAAAAAATCGAAGAAAGTGAAATATATTAATGAAAAAATTAAAAATAATAATTAAAATTAATAAAAAATTAATTAAATATAAATAAATAAAAGATAAAATAAATTATAGCTGTTTTCAAAATAGTTAAAAATATAAGAAAATTTTTTTGTAAATACTCAATTCATCGGGAAAAATTTTTTATTGCTGTTCTGCGCAGATTTGCAAAAAAATTAAAGGTTTATTTAATATGTGCACCTGCACAGCTGTGCATCCCTTTATGTTTTTTAAAATTTTACTGTTGCATTCTCGAAATTTTACTAAGATAACCTTCTTTGCACCTTTAACAAAAAATACTCTGCTCATGATATTACCTTAGATTCTAATCCTAACTCTAACCCTAACCCTAACTCTAACCCTAACTCTAACCTCTAACCTTCTAAAAACCCTCTATCTCTAATTCTAACCCTAATTCTAATTATTGTTTGTATTTGCTACTATAGGGTGCACAGCTGTGCAGGGTGCACAAAATTAATAAATCCAAAAATTAAATACTAAATTAAATGAAATCTGTGAAAAACTTCAGACTCGCTAGCTATAGCTACAGAAATTAAATACAGTTCTTGCAAATTTTCAAAATATGAAAAATTTTGCAGTTTTTTGCAAAAAATTCTGCAAAAATCTGCATTTTCGCAGGTTTTTACAGATTTGCACTTATTTAATTCTCCTGATGTTAGTTTAAAGCCTAAACTAATAACTAATTAAATATTGAGTATTTACAAAAAAATTTTTTTATAAATATTACTATTTACAACTATTTTGAAAACAAGTTTACTAAAATGTACCAGTAGCGCTAATACCACATCTTTTTTTAAAAAATCACTAAATTACAGCTTTAACAAAAAATTTTTATGCAAAATTTGGTATAAAATATGCTTATCAGTGGTAATAATCACCACTCCTAAGAATTTTTGTGATTGGGATGCAATTTTAGGTGTTTTTTATATACAGTTTAACTTTGATATAATGAACCTCAATATACCAAATTTGGTATTATAGCAAAGATTTTTTTTAGCTAAAATTTTTTATTACAAAAATACCTCAATATAGTGAATTTTAATTATAAAACCTTGATATACTGTATAATGAAGGAAAAAGTTTTTCATTTATAATAAAAATTATCTAATATAATGAATACCTTGATAAAATGAAATATTTATAATATATTGAAACTTTTATGTAATACTATCAATTAAATTCTTATATTAAGACACATATAAACTGAATGTTTTATAAATATATATATATAATTGTTATATCGAGGGATATTATTTGTAAACTGAATATTTTATAAATTATATATAAATTTAGTATATCAAAAAACCCCAATATATTGAAATATAGATATAACAAAGCAAAATCTTTAGCTTTAAAGCTTTGTTATATCAAGGTTATACTGTATAATATAATAAAAATTAGATATAAGATCTTAATTTTAGTTCTTATGAGGTTCTGATTCTGTTTATTTAGTTAGTTTTGAGATATAGAATATCAATAATAATTATTAGAAGTAAATAGCAAACTTCAAAAAACAAATATAAATAAAAAATAAAAAAAAGATGAAAATAAATAAAAAAAGTAAACCTTAATAAAATCAAACAAAAAATTAATTTTTTAAAAAAATAATTATAGATAAGCCTAAATAAACCCAATTCAGGTTTATTTGAACCCAAGCTGGGTTTGTTTAAACCCAAGCTAGGTTTATTTAGATTTAATTAAAATTCATTTGAATACAAATCTTAAGTGCAAGTTAAGTTCATATAAACCCAATCTAGGTTTATTTGAAATCAGGTTGGGTTTATTTAAATTTGTAATACATAATAATATATGAGCATTATTCAGAATTAAGATAAAAAAATTAAAAACTATATACCCAAATAGTGTAGCAAAATTAAACAAAACTCAATTATCGAGTTTTTAAATTTATCAATTTATAATATTGTACTTCAATTATAAAATCTATGTTTACTCTAATATAACTTTAAATTTTATATTCATTATACAAAGTCTAAAGTAAGATCGGATTCTGTTAAATTTATATATATACTAAAAATAAAATTTTGTATTTAATACACAATATTGTAAATTAAAACTCGATAATTGAGTTTTTGTTCAATTTTGCTAAGTACTATATCCAGGGCATCGCCTGGGCTCTGAGAACTAGGTTTTTTATTTTATTCTACAGAACTAAGGAATTTAAATAAAAAATTATTAAATTTAGTTGGATGTAGAGATGGGTTTCATGCGTGTGCATAAAACCTCAATCATGTACATGAATACGCATTCATGCGCATGTTTCTGAATCATGCACATTTTATTCCATCAAGATTTTATATAGAAAATTAAAATATAAACTAGGTGCTTGAGTTGCTCAAAGAGAGTTTAAAATGAGTGTGTATTGCATTATTGAATAAATTCTTTCTTCTTTAGAAAAATAATAAGAGATTTGCATTGGGATAGGATAAATATTTATGTATTTCTGATTGGTATATATGATTTTGCTTGTCTTTAAAGTGTACCATGTGAGTAATTGCGTTGTTAAATGCGATTGTTATTGGTTTGTTTATTTTTACTTAAGCCGATTATATATTAGGGCAAGAGAAAATTAGTATCTAAAGTCTGGAAACGGTTTATTTTATTGTATAAAAATTGAGTTTAACATGTTGAAATTGGTTTTGAATGCAAGAATCCCAGTTTGTAATTACATTATTTATACAGCTATAACGATAACGAGATTAGCAACCTTAGTTTAAAGCAAAGGTTTGTGAAAGAGTAAGTGAGCATATACAAGGTTTTATTTTGATATACAAAGAAAAAAAAATTTCAAAATTATATAGGTAAATGTTTAAATTTAATAGATAAATTTATTATAAAATAAGAACTTTTTTTTTATTTAATATTAAGTTTTTTTTGCACAAGTATTTATATATGTGATTTAGAAAATGAATATAGCAAAATAAATAATTAGAAAAAAAAATAAAAGTTTTTTTACATTACAGTAAAAAAAATTAAATTTTAATCTATTAAAATTAGAATTTTTTTTTTTGACGATCATACCACATGCACTGCTTTTATTTATCATATACAACAATTCTAAAGATTTTTATATTACATCTTATTACAAAAATGTGACTCACCCAGTTGCCTATATAGAGTACCTAAGTATTCATGCATCTGTGTGCGACCTGCCAAAGATGATTTTAATCTTCCCAGTTTGGTTCAACCTACATCAAGCTAACCTGCCCCGGTTCACCAGCTCATCATGATAGCCTTCTTTCCCAACCTTCTTCTCCTAGCCTCCTAGATAGAAGAATTTTACCACAAGAACAACAGGGAATTTAAAAAATAAAAGAAAATACAAAAAGAGGAGAAATCTAAACTAAATGAAACAAAAAACTTACACAAAAGAAAAAATAGAAAAAGGCTGCAAAAAAAACAAATAAGATGACACTATTTTTGCCTGTGCCAGGATACAGAAATTATATAATGTTGCATAGACAAAAATCTAACCTAATACTATATGTATTAAAAGAAGTAAAAAAGAAAAGAAAAACGTTTAACTATAAGAAATTTCTACATGTGATCTCTTCGATTCTCTATACTATAAACAGTACTACTATCATTGTTTATTTGGGAAAGCAGAATCCAAATAAGCTCATGGGAGGTTCCATTTTGGTAGACACATCCTAATTTGGAAGGAGTAAACACTGCTGATCTTTTGGAGAAGATATACAGGTTTTCCCACTTTTTGGCCAAAATTCCTAAAAAAAATCTAAAACTATGAAAATATGGTAGAAGGTATTAGTAACAGATACTTTCAAAATTTCTAAAAAGAGTATTAGAAGTCCAGAACTTTTATTGTTTCCCCTGTATTCTTCTTTGAAATAACAGCCCTAGTGCTTCGTCAACAAAGTAGAAGCCTACTTTGAGGATTTCTCCTTTTACCAAGATTTTTTATACAAGAGCACCACCTGCTAGTTATTTTGTATAATAATGCTCTTGGCTTGCATGCTAAACATTCTTTTAGAGAAGTTCTTCACAGATAGTTGACCTCTAGACAAACCACAACATAAGGCTACGTCTCTCCAACAAAAGTTGTGTTTTTCTATTAGCTGAAATTTTGGTACAAGTGATTGTCAGGAAGAGTATTAAAATCAAAATTTAAATATAAAAGATGAATGTTTTTGCATAAAGCAATACTACAAGTTTATTTCACATGACAATTGAAAAATTATAAATACAACCTGAATATGATAAAAAGTTTTGGGGCCATGCTCAGAACGGTCATATAAGATAATAAATAAGATCAGATCTAATAAAATTTTTATGTGAATATTTTTTTTATTTTAGTCTAGAAGAAAATATAGCAGATTATGAGTAAGATTGCAACTAATAAATAAGTTGTCTAACACTAATCATATACTTTTTTAGAATTGATTAGCTGTATGCTGACAAAGAAAGATTAAAGAGGCCAATCTTAATTATAAAATCAAAGTTTGATAGTCTATTTAATCAGAATTAGACTTTTTTAATAACACAAATCGAACTTTAATTTAGACTAAACTCTTATATTCTAATTTGTTATATATTACAAAAATATTGTAAATCATATATATTTGTTGTAAAAAAGACTATAAAATAATTATAAATTTTTAACTTCTTTCTAAAATTTTTGGCATTATTAAATTTAACAAGAGGTGTGGCGACTTAGTGAAGTGGTCTAGTTGTCACCCTCACCAAATGTTATGGGAAGATCTCATGTTCAAATTCCAGGGATGGCGCTTTTGTAATATGGGAAAAGTCTGCGACGATCTTCACTAAGGTTGGCCCATGGAGGATCTGTCGAGACGGTGTC
>CAJVPY010005149.1:0-11772 GCA_910591965.1 Dentiscutata erythropus
AACTTTATATCTAGTACATGTACATAGAAACCTCCGGGATCGTGGCTTTTTGAAATATAATGCTTCTACAACTAATTTTTTTTATGCATGTGATGTGATTACAATTAGCCACACGTGCAATTTTGGTTGCCTACGTAGGTCGTTTAGAATGTTTTGACACTAGATAATTATTTTAGTCGGTTTAAATATATAAATTTCAAATTCAATATTAGTTGTAATAAATATTCAATAAAATTTTAGCTAACTTTAATTAGATAGTTTTTAAAAAAATGAAGTACAGTAATAAAATTATGTAATTTTATTATTAAATTTTTATTTTGTACAAAATTTATATTAAATATATATATTAAAATAAAAAAAAAACTAATGATCACCTGTGGTGATTTAATTTTTGCTAAAATTTTGAGTTAGGGTGCAATTTTGGGCCAATAAAAGGGTTATATATAACGGTCTAAATTTTAGATTACATCCCTATAAGAAAACTGGTTTCGGGAATGCACGAAATGGTACGGGTGTGTAGCACGTAGAGGCACATTTTACATGATGGCACGGATATTACGGCAAAGTGGTGGCACGTTTTGTCACGTCATACGAAATGGCACCTATTGAATAATACGCATATGCACGTGTCTCAAGAGCAAAGGATCAGTAAATGTTTTTTGTTTTAAAAAAATGCAATATCTTCAAAATTTCACCGATAAAATTGTTCTGGATATCTTAACGAAAAAATTTCCTTGCAAAATTTTACACATATGCAATTACTTTAATTTTCAAATACATACTATATTGATGATTATTAATGTAAATTTACGTGAATTTACATACGCCCTGCTAAATGAACTAATAAAGTGTCGCAAAACCCGAATAATTAACGGTCCAATTGGCACTGGTATACGATCCAAAACGAGCCAAATATATGTGCTAATTTGAGCCTCTCACGTACAAGAGCTGGGCTTGATCAGTGCCGTGCCATTCGCCCAACATGTGCAATTACATTGCATTTTCCTTATAGGGCATGAGGTTTGAACATTTTTACTTAGGATCCCTAACCCTTATTTACTGTACATTTTTGAAAATAGCACTATAGGTGATAATCATCTGTGGTATAAATTAGAAGTTTCCAATAAATTATTTCGTTAAATTATTTTAAAAAAATTTTCATTAATAAAATATGGTTGATCTTTAGTATAACTGGGCAATATAAAATTATTATAAGATTATAATATAATATAACCTAATTTAAGCAAATTTGGGAATAGTTAGGATTAGGGTGAGGTTTATAGTTTATATTAAAGTTAGTATTATAGTTTTTTATATTGTAATCTTATAATATTTCTATATTGCCCAGCTATATTTAAGAAGATCCATTATTTTGAGAAATTGTATTTATCACAAATGTACAGTATTTGCGCATAATAACACACAACTGCGCGTTATTTTAGGACACGTGTATGATATTGTAAATTATTTTTATACCGAACGTAATATATTCAGTATAACAAATATATACAGTACCATTAGCTATATAATCAGGTTCAAATGCAGTATAACAAATACATTTATGTGATATATAGGGATGTGTTATTTCAAGACACACATGGACGCAAATATTCAACTTTTAAATTTCAACATCATTATACACAAATAGGGCGTTATCTTAATTGGGAGAGCATCAGATAAATAGCATTTACATGTTTAGGACATTTGGAGTAAATTAATATAGGACGATTTATAAGAATTATTTTTATTATTTTTATTATAAGGATTCAACGGGCATCTAGGGATGCATCGATCCAGAAAAAGACCGGTTCAGGACCGGGGCCGATAAGGACCGTGGGACTATTAAAGGACCGGTCATAGATGTGTATTTGTAGCACCAAATCAAATTTCTTGATCATCAAGCAGATCGACATTTTAAAAAAAATTAATCTCTTAACTTTCACAACTTAAATCTCGATGAATTTTGAGGCTATCCTGATAACTTAATATTAAAAATAAAGTCCAGATCTTAAGCTTTCTTTTGAATATTAATTCATCAAGATAACCTTAAAATTCATCGAGATATAAATTATGAAAGTTAAGGGGTTAATTTTTTAAAAAATGTCAATCTGCTTGGTTTCTATTGACGGACGGCAGCCCATATTATGTTTGTTTACATCATTTTTGGCAAATAAAATCGTATGCATTAAGATATACGTAATCATGATAACTGTTCCATTAGTGACCGACCGACCGGACTGGGCCAATACATCCCTACGGGCATCCATCCCCTAATCTTTATCGAGGTCCTTTCTCGGATAAACATTTATACATTAATATTCATATTAACAGATTTTGAATGAACAGACTTTTATACTAGTGTTTCAACTCGACGGGTCACGGGTTGAAACACTATTTTATACCAAATTAGTCATCTTTTATCGTAGCAATAATAATGAATTCCCTTTACAAGATTATTTTGAGATTCAATGTAAAATATATATAATTATTTACGCGTGATAAAGTATATTAAAAAATTCTTGAAAATATCAATTAAGATCATTTAAGGTCATTTAAGAACTTAATATTTAAATCTGAAATTTAAAACTGTGGAATGATGGAATAAAAATTTGATTTAGAAATTCAGAAAATCAAACTAATTAATTCGAGGACTAACTCTAACTTTTAACTCTTTAACACTATTAACTGTTGATGTAACTATTTTTAATGGCTCATGCATATTCACTAATTCAACGTCATAATATCTATAGACTAATGCCATTAATAAAAGTAGTTCACTCATCGCCAGCTTCCTTCCGGGGCAGCCTCGTGGACCTCCACCAAAGGCTATCCAAGAACTTTTATTTTCTAATCTTTGATCAATATCATAAAATCTATCCGGATCGAAAACTTTAGGATTAGGCCAAACTTCAGGGTGACCATGTACCCCTGCAATACTTATTTGAAACGTAGTATTAGAAGCCCATTTGTATCCCGCAACTTCATACTCTTCAGTAATGTAGCGAGGTGTAAAATTAAATACTGGTATCATACGAGAAGCTTCTTTGATTATAGCTTCACAATATTTCAGCTTTGAAAGATCATCGCTTGATAGATAGGATTTATTAAGAGAATTAAAGACAGAGTCAATTTCTGAAATCATTTTTTGTTTTATATTTGGATATTTACAGACATAGTAGACTACACAACAAAGTGTGTTAGCAGTCTAAATATAGACAAACAAGTACAATAAATAAATAAATAAATCGATAAATTGATAAGTTAAATTGATAAGGAAAATAATACTTACAGTATCTGTTCCACCTCCGAAAGCTTCTACCAAATTACTTCTGATGTCTTCATCAGTCATAGGCTCAAACGTCTCACCACTTAATGGTTTTACATTAAAATCTTTTTCAGTGTTTGCAATGATTAAAGAAGTTAACATATCGGTTCTCATTTCTGCACCCATTGGCATTTCTTCAATCTCTTTTCTTCTCTTTTTGATCATGGAATCTAATTTTTCATATAGATAATCGCGATTTTTTAAGTAAGAATTTGCCATACTTCTAATTATCGGAACGTAATGTCTCATGAATGGGCCAAATAATGTGAAGGGTATGAGACTTTCAACATGTTTTATTAATGCTTTGACAAATTTACTCCCATCTTCGACCAATGCATCGGGATGTTCAGACTTGACAGTACTATTCATGTTATAATATGAAGCAATTGTATATGTACGTTCACCAGTGGCTATTATTGAAATAATATCATTCGTAAATGCATGAACCCACTCAGAAAAATCTGTTTCTAGAGTCCAATTATTATTAATTGAACTATTTTGCTTTCCAAGGGACTGCCAATATCCACTCAATTCTTCAAACAATTTATTTGTAGACTTTACAGCCGCATCCATAAATCTAGGTATCATTAATGCTTGAGTAAAGAACTGTCTATTATACTTCCAACTTTTATAAACATGATTAGCACCGATTCCATGTCCATAAAATCCCATTTCATCTATACCTTGCGTATATGGGAACCTTATTAAATATTTTGAATTAATTTTCTCAATATATTCTGGTCGTGAGAAAATGATATTTCTACGTCCATTCAACAATACTTCACAGATATCTCCATATTCTGATCGACATTTATCATAGAACCGTCTTATATCGCAAAAAGCGACGTTATGAAAGTTTCCGATGAATGGTAAAGGTAATGGGCCAGGAAGTGGATTGGGACGAGTAAAGTATTTATAATAAAAGTTAAAAACATATGTAGCAAAAATTAGGACGAAAAATAGAAAATAATCTCTAATACTAAGGGCTTCAATAATTTTTTGAATAGCCATTTTGAATTATATATACTTGTGCAGTTAGAATTTTCGACTAGTTGTAGGTATATATTGTGATGTCGATCAAGTGACATGTTGTTGCAATTAATTTTGCACGTTAATAAAATTTGTATCAGTCCTTTTAGGATGGATTCCCCGATATAACTCGATTTGCAGTGATGTGCGCAATTCTTGGCATTTGATTGGATTCCTCCTCGTGACTTTGTATTATGAGTTCTATATTTGTGCGCTAAATGAGACTTAGTATTGCGTTAAAAAAAGTATTAACGTTATGTGATTACAGCTGTTTTCATAAATTCTGGAAAATCTGGCAAAAATTGACCGACAGAATATCTGCCGGTTCAATAAGTTTTTGAATCAAAACTTATCGAATCGACAAATATTCGATCGGTAAATTTTTACCAAAATTTCTAGAATTTATGAAAACAGCTGTAAAGCTGTTAATCAGTCCGGTCTGTCTTAGTCTAAAGACCAACGATCTTTTAAAAAGTTGGGTTCCAGGGCTTATTATGACCGATCTGTATGAGACTGGACGGACCGATTATTAGACTAAATAAAATGCTACATAAGTTGTATCAACATATAGTATTATTACCTATTATTATTATAGACTCCATTCAAATTATTAGTTTATTACTTGTTTATTAAATAAAAGCTACCTTTAACCGAATATTTAAATATGTCTATTATTATTAGTGATGAAATAACACAATGAACTTGTACTGTAAGTATATCTAGACAATAATTCCAATTAAATATATTAAATTTGTATACGTATCTAACTCTTGTTTAAAAAAAAAACAATTGTAATAAAATAGAGATTAAATAAGAAAAAACCTTATTTAATGCTTTTAAAATTTTATCATTGTTTAAACTCTAAAAATTAACCTAATAGAGTAATATATGATAGTAAATAGTAGCCATTCTCAAATAACTTGCGAACATTTAGTTTAAGACTTTTATTTTTGATTAATTAAACATCTAACTAAATTACGAATAAGAATTAAGGTTATTATAAACATGTGATATGCCTGCAAGAATAATTTTCATTTTACTATTACGTGTAATTCGAAAATAGAGAATTCTACTGGTAAAGCAAACACCCGTGACTTATATCCTTATTGGCACATAATCACCACAAATTTTTTATTTAATTACTATTAAAATTAAAGCAAGTAAAATTAAATTCTTACAATAATATTATACAGAATATAATTTCGATATCGTATTTTATTTCATTTTGAAAATTTTTGCTAATCAATTAGCAATGTGAAACGGAGTCCCTTGTTCTGCTTTGAATTCAAAATATCGATCATTTCATTTTCAAACCCTAATCGGGTTAAGTGACAGTCATGTTAACCCCCTTCTCATCTTTCTTTATAGAAATTTTATTTATTGGTTGCGATCTAAAACGGAAAGGATTTCGTCAAAAAATTTTTTATTATATTATAAGATTTTTTAAGTTCGACGACTCTTGATTCCATAATAAGATGAATAATTTCAACATTTATAAAGATTTCAATACTTGCTTTTTAATTTTTGAATCCTGTTCTATAAGCCTCATTTTATCACACAAATAAAACACTTTTGCTCGTGATAAATTTTATAGCCCTGCTTGTTGCGGTGTATACCTAGTACATATTTTTGAATGCTTTAGTTTTCTAGCTTTTGTCATTTTCACACCTTTTGTCAGGTTCGTTATCTTTCATCAGTTTCATCACTTCTCATTAGTTTCATCACCTTTCATCAGTTTTATTATGTCGTCATTTGAGATCTTAATTGATAGTAACTATAATGTTTTTTGGTAGGTTATCGAAATTGGTATACTGTATATTAAAAATCTAGAGTCTAAAAAAAAATAAAATCTCGCTAATTATCGAATATTTATTTTAATTAATTAACTCAATTAAGTATTTATTTCATCTAAATTAATTTGAGAAGATTCTAATTTGTTAAATTCGTGAATTTTTGTACAACCTCATTAACTTCGTTTTATTTACACCAATTAATTAGATAAGGCATTTAGGTATCAAGATATTTGAATTCATTTTATTTAATTTTATTATGTGTGTGAATATAAGTGAAAAATAAATAATTATAAACTGAGGTATTTGAAATAGATTATTCAAGTTGCGAATCTTTACTATCAAGTAACGCTTTATCATTTTTTCGAATTATTTTATAATTTGAAAATACAATTTTGCCTCTACGCATAATAATTATAACAGGAGGAGAAGCCACCTGCATGATCATGTTCTAGTTTATTTATAAATTATCTAGTGCTAGATATCAGAACGATAATTTTTTTCAAGTCGTGATATTTCGTGACTGAAGAGTCATATAAATTTATTTCAGCTATTGCAGCTTAGATTCAAGATTTTTGCACATCTATAACGATATGTAAATTGACAAAATACATATTTGGTTCGTGAATTCTAAAGGATGATAACAACAAACACACACATTTATAAAAGATCATTATACACTTTAATCGGGATAAAAACTTGTTAAAAGTACGTTCATACGTTCGTATGGTAAACAAATATCATAGTATATTGATTAGTGGTGCGGTAGAATCGTCTCAATGATTGCCGTAACTAATTACATCATATTGGAACATCATTGGGACGACTCTACTACATCACTAGTATTATAATATTTTTGGTGTACTAAAAGTAATCCTAATTAAAATCTGTTTTTTTAGGGACCGAGAGTAGGACTTTTGAAACACCCGGTATGTAATTATTTTTAATTTGGCCCTTATATAACATACAAGTGTAAGTGGGGGCGCCGCCGGCGCCCCTTTCTTGAATCACAATCGTTAAAGCGAATCAAATTTAACTTCATACTCACCCTGGTAATTTATTTGAATGATTAATTAATCACACGTTCTCTTGAAACACAATCGTGAAGGTGAATCAAATTAAACTTCATACTCACTCTGGTAATTTACTGAATGATTGAATGGTTACGGTTAATCACACGTTCTCTTGAAACACAGTCGTTAAGATGAATCGAATTAAACTTTGTACTCACCTTGGTAATTTATTGAATGGTTGAATGATTATGGTTAATAAATGTTTTTTAAACACAATCATTAAAGCGAATCGATTTAAACTTCGCACTCACCCTGGTAATTTATTTGAATGATTAAATGTTTATGGCTAATCATACATTCTTTTGAAATACAATCATTAAAATGAATCGAATTAAACTTCGTTCTCACTCTGGTAATTTATTGAACGATTAATAATACGGAAACTTAAATCTCTTAATGTGCATTTACGATTAAATTTAATTAATTACTACGTCGTTACTATGCAGTTACTGCATATTAAGATATTCAAGTTTCTGTAAGAATGGCTATATAGATAATAAGAAATAAATTTTTTCTGTGAAAATATAAAAACTTTAGAAAATTTCAACTCGCTTAATATTGTCAATAACTTTGTCGTCGCATTTACAGTTTATCTCGTCAAATATTGTTAAAAATACTATCAAAAATATTGTCACGATGAATTTATATTATATCTTCAGTATTATTACATTTCTTTTTATTTTAAATGCGGCTTCCTTAGCTGCTGGTTTGGAAAAACGAGTGTAATTACATTGAAAATTATTGCTTTATAATACGTTGTTTATTTTTAAATTGTATTTATTTCTAAAAAGGACTTTTTCGTTTTAACAAATACTTCCATTAAATTATTAGTGTGTAAATATAAGTTTTATTAAATTTATTTCAAATTATTATTGGGTATTTTGAATTATGCAACTGATAATGAAATGATATTCATTTTGACAAATGCTTCTGCTAAATGATTAGCGTGTAAGTTTTATTAAATTTATTTCTGTATTATTTGATATATAGTTTTAAATGTCGCATTTTTATGTTTTAATACCACATTTAACAAATACTTCTGTCGAATTATTAGCTGGCAAGTATAAATTTATGTGTATTTCCAGAATTTTAATTGATGGTTTTAAATTACGCATGTTCCATGTTTAATGATCACATTTTAACAAATACTTTTATTAAATATTAGCATAAGTATAATTATTGTTAAAATTATTATTTGATAGTTTTAAATGTTATATTTTTATGTCTAATGATACATATTTGAACCAATATTTCTGAATTATTAGTCCGTAAGTACAGTATATTCATTCCTAAAATTATCACTTGATAGTTTGAAACTATGCATTCTTTATGTCTAATAATACATATTTAACAAATAATTTCGTTAAATTATTAGGTGGCAAGTATAAATTTAATATGTTTTATTTTTAAATTATCATTTGATGGTTTTTATTAATAATTTTAATGAATATTTCTGAATTATTAGTCAGTAAGTATATTTCTAAAATTATCATTCAATTACTTTAGATTATGCATCATTTATATCTAATAATACTTCTGAATTGTTAGTGAGTAAGTATACTTATTTCTAATATTATTATTTGATGGTTTTAAATTATACGTTCTTCATGCCTAATATCACATTTTAACAAATAATTCTGTTGAATTATTAGTTGGCAAGTATAAATTGATTTAAATAATTGCATTTTCCATGTTTAATGATACACATTTTTAACAAATACTTCTATTAAATTACGTATTAGCCCGTAAGATAGGCTTTATTGTATTTGTCTCCAAAATTATTATTGAGTGCCTAATAATACACTTTTTAACCAATACATCTATTAAATTGTTAGCCAGTAAGCATAATTATTGTTAAAACTATACATCTTTATACCTGATTATGCACATTTTAACAAATACTTTTGCTAAATTTTAGCGGGTAAGTATAAGCTTTATTATATTTTCTAAATTATTATTAATATTTTTAAATTATGCATCTTTATGCATATGACAAATATTTGATAATACTTCTATTAAATTATTACGTAGTACGTGAGTATAAGCTTTAGTATATTTATTTCAAAACTATTATTTATAGTTTTAAATTATACCTTTCATGCTAATAATACACATTTTAAAAAAACTATTTCTATTAAATTATTAGCGTGTAAGTATTGTATTTATTTAAAAAATTATTATCGAGCAGCTTTAAGTTATACATCTATTATATCTTATGATATGCATTTCTATTTAATTATTAGCGGGTAAGTATAAATTACATTTAAAAATATAATCTTTTATGCACATTTTAACAAATACATCCGCTAAATTATTAGGAAGTAAGTATAAGCTTTATTATATTTATTTTCTAAATTACTATTTGATATTTTAACTAATATTTCTGTTAAATCATTAGTCCGTAAGTATAATTTTTGTTAAATTATTATTTGATAGTTTAGATTTTATCTAATATATATATATATACACAATACATATTTGAACAAATATTACTAAATTATTAGTCAGTAAGTATATTAATTTCTAAAATTATTATTTGATATTTTAATTATTTTTTATATCTAATAATACACATTTTAACAAATATATTTATTAAATTATTAGGTGGTAAATATAAATTTATTATGTTTGTTATAATTTGATAGGTTTATGCTTCTATTATAATAATACACATTTTATTAAATATTTTGCTAAATTATTAGCATGTAAGTTTTAGTTATATTTATTTGTTCAATAGTTCAAATTATGCATTTATTTGTCTAAAATAAAGTACTAATTTAGCTAATATTTCTGAATTATTAGTCGGTAAGTATATTTATTTCTAATACTATTATTCGATAATTTTAAATTATATAATCTTAATACATGAGATACATATTTTAATAAATATTTTTGTCAAACTATTAGCTGGCAAGTATAAATTATTATTTAGAATTTTAAATTATGCATTTATGCCTAATGATGCACGTATTAAAAACATTTCTATTAAATTTTTAGCACGTAAGTATAGGTTTTATTAAATTTATCTCTTAAATTATTATTTGATATTTTAAATTATGCGTCTTTATGCTAATGACATATATTTGAATAAATACTTTATGGATTTATTAGCGGGTAGATATAGATTTTATTAAATTTATTTTTTTAATAATAGTTTTAAATTTTGTATCTTTTATGCATAATGATACGCGTTATAACAAATATTTCTGCTAAATCATTAGAGAGTAAGTATAATTTATTTCTACGTAATGCCAAATTATTATTATGAGTTTATGCACAATTATATACATATATTAACAAATATTTCTACTAAATTATTAGGCGGTAAGTATATAAGTTTTAATAAATCTTATTTTCTAAATTATTATTTAGTAAATAGTTTTAAAATTATACATTTTAACTAATACTTCTGTTGAATTATTAGCTGGCAAGTATAAATTTATTATTTCTAGAATTATCATTTATAATTTAAATTATGCATCTTCCGTGTTTAACACTTCTATTAAATGATTAGTCCGTAAGTATAGGCTTTATTGTATTTATTTCTGAACTACTGAACAGTTTTAAATTATGTATCTTTTATGCCTTATGATATGCATTTTAACAAATGCTTCTATACATTAAATTATTAGTCAGTGAGTATAGACTTAAAATTATATTTATATTCAATAATACACATTTCAAACAAATAATTCTGTTGAATTATCAGATGGCAAGTATAAATTTATTATGCTTATTTTCCAAAATTATGGTTAATAGTTTTAAAATATACATTTTTATGCGTAATGATACACATTTTAACAAATACTTGATTTAAATTATTAGCGCGTAAGTATATAAAGTTTTGTTACATTTAATTCTAGAATATCATTTTATAGTTTTTAAAGTATACATTGTTCATATCTAATAATATATATTTTTTGTCGAATTATTAGAAAGTAAGTATAAGATTATTCTATTTATTGTATCTCTACATCTAATTATACTCATTTATTAAATATTTCCGTTAACTTATTAGGGGGTAAATATAAATAAGTTCATTACATTGATTTCTAAAATTATCATTTAGCATTTTTAAATTATATATCTTTCATGCCTAATAATACACATCTATACTAAATTTTTAAGCGCCTGTCGCACTTAGAGAGGTGTCTGGAGGATCCTATTTCTTGAAATAAAATTTTAAAATCATAGTTGCGCTTAATAGTCATTATGTATAGTTTAAAATTGTATTCGGATCTTAAATTGGAAATAAATAAAATTGTTGATATATTATTTCAAGAACAAATTTACTACTGTATATACTTATTTTTCGTAAGACTATTTCTATTTGTACACTAGTGTATGAAGCACAGGTATATATATATATATATATTTATATTAATACATCATAAAATTTATTTTTATTAAAATAGATTAAACTATGCAAATTAATTTTTTTATAATCTAGTCAGATCAAATTTTGGGTGTTTTAATAACTACAGGGGGTATTATATTATTGTGGACACTTTTTAAAAATTTGTATAAAGCCAAACAAATAGTATATTAAGCTAAA
>CAJVPY010005150.1:0-11771 GCA_910591965.1 Dentiscutata erythropus
CCAATGATGTACTGAAAATCTTGTAAAAATAATGTACATTCGTGTACATTCCACTATAATGAGTAATAAAGAGGCAGTGTCGTTAAAAAAAAAATAATAAAAAAAATAAAAAGGAGAAGGAAATTTGGGAAAAAATAGAACTGAGATTCAGTATGATGGAAAAAAACAAAAAGAGAATACTCCAAAGCTTTCTAAATAGACTGTATAATAAGGTTACAATTGATAGAGTACTGGTAGGAAAAAATTCTAGAGTCCATAATCTAGAATTAATTAATAATGAATAAGGTGTAAAACGACAAGTAATTTTCCATTTTGAAGAACAATTCAGAAGAAGAAACCAAAAATTTAAGAAGATAAAAGCAGAGTGGAAGGAAGAATATAAACCAAAAAAAAAAATTGACCCTGGAGTGTATATAGGGATTATAGCTCCTTTCATATTAGAAGAATGAATACTAGCCTTGAGTAAAACTAGAAATGATAAAGCACCTGGAATATCTAATATTGGATATATTCTTTTTAAAAAACTATTGTCCAAAGTGATTGAGAGAATATTAAGTTGATGAATGCGATTCTCGAACAAAGCAAGATCCCAGACAAGTGAAACTCAGGCAAATATATCTAATCCCAAAAAATAGCTCCTGGGAGTACAACCTAAGTAACATGAGACCTATAGTGTTATTAGAAACATGCAGAAAAGTTCTAACACGAATGCTTCAGTTGAGGTTAAATAAAGTTCTAAGCAAAAATAGTATATTGAAGGGAGCAAACTTCGCAGGCCTGTCTGGAAAAAGTACATCAACCCCTATACATGTAATGAACAATATAATAGAAGAAGCCATAGAAAAGAAAAAGGAGCTTTGGGTTACGTTTCAAGATATAAAAAAAGCTTTTGATTCAGTTAGTATGGTCTCATTAAAGAAAGCTTTAGAAAGAATTAAAATGCCAGCAAAAATAATTGAGATAATATTAGAGTTATATGAAAACAGGCAGCTTAGCATTATAACAGAGTTTGGAAATACGAATTTCATAAAAGCAGGGATGGTATAAATCAAGGGGAGGTGCTTTCCTCTTTGGTTTGGAGAATTTTTTATGATCCTTTGTTATATAGAGTACAAAGAGCCAAACTTGGATATGAAATGCAAAACATAGAACTCTTTATGAAATTAGAGGACAATAATATTAGAGTTGGTGTATTGGCATATGCGGATGACACAACCTGATTGACAGATAGTCAAGAAAATATGCAGAATACAATTGATATTGCACAAGAATTTTACATACTAAATGATATTGAAATAAATCCCAACAAAACTGAACTTGTAGTGCTAAAATCGGGTAAAAGAAATCATTTAAAAGATCTTTCAATCTGGATAGAAAATCCAAGGACCAAAATTATAGCGAAAAATCCTAAAGAAACTACAAGATTTTTAGGGGTTTGGATATTAATCAAAAACCAGAAAAGGTCAGACGTTTTCAAAGCAAAAAGCATAGTAGGCAAGATTTCAGGCTTACTAAAACACAAACAAATGTCTCTTAGTCAGATTATATATGTGAATAATGCAATTTTAATACCCACCTTGGAGTATAGACTAATGGTTTCATGCTTGACCAAGGCACAATATGAGAGAATACATCAGCCAATAATTCATTTGATCAAATAGAAAATGTCAATACCTTCCACAACAGCCAATATAATAACAAAACATTCAGAGACAACAGCCCTCAAAAGTCTTTGGAATAGACATATGGAGCATCATATATCAGAGTTGCTAGTCAGACTAAATACACCAGGTCTTTTAGAAAAATCGACAACAAGAAGGCTCAAGCAAGGTCAGCTAAAAGCAGGTTCAATGAAGTGTATTTTAACAAATCAAACCTTACTAAAAAAAGAGAGAAATGAAAGGTTGTAATCTGGGGATAAATATTCTGCATCAAGTGCATACTTGGGTTTCGTTATAGAAGAAAATGAGGTTATAAGAAGCTAGAATTTAGAGCTCATACAAACAGCAAATGACAAAGAGATTGCATGTGTCCTCAAATGCTTGAATATGGCTTATTTGGAAACAAAAGCAAGTGGCCTGGGCCTAATAGTAGTTTTGCAACTTATTGCAAAAGATGGTAAAACATTGCATATATAAGATCAATTTAGATTAGCACATGGTATGAGTTTAAAAAGGAAAAAACCAGGCTGGTTCGCTAAATTAGAGAAAGAGATCCTAGAAGACCCCAGGTTAAGAAATATCAAAAACAGATACAAATGTAAAACAAACAATAGTAATGCTCCTAACTTTGAGATAAAAGAAGTAAGCAATGACAAAAGAGTAAGAAAATGGGTTTGTTGGAGAGAGGATACAAATAAACCTATTTATACAGAGAAAATCAAAGAAAAAGAAAACGCATATATAGAAGTTGAAAAATTTAGAGAAACAATAGAGTGTCAGGAAAATGAAGTTCAGCATTTTTTAGAAATTAACAAGACAAGTAAAATATACATAGTTAAATGTAAAAAACTTGAAAATATCTCAAACATTTAAAAAAAAGGAGGAAAAATATTTGGTTAAGGCAAAAGATTTAAAAAAAATAAAAGAGGAGGTTAATATAGAGATAGAGTATGAATGTTGGGAAATAGTTTTAATCAATAGAATAGTTAAAAGTGCCGTAATTAGAAGTAGAATAATAAAGAGTTTAGAGCAAAATAGAGAATTAGATAGTTTATTTTTTTATACTAATGGCTCACTCGGACCTGTAAAGGATGAAGAAAAATTAGTAATGGGTTGTGGGGCAATCTAAATTACAGAAATGGGACATATATTGCACCAAATATCATGTGCAATGAAGAAATAGTTCTCATCTACAAGAGCAGAGATGGTGGAAATTCTTCTTGCTTTACTTACCGTACCGGAGGATCTACAGACAGTTCAAGGCACGTGATTTTGGTTAGGGACAATTCAATAAAAGTTGATTTTTTTTCAGAACTTTAAGCAAAATAACTCAATGACTACCCAACTAAATTTGATGTAATTTTTTTATATATATTTGTAGAATCAAAATGGCTCAAAGTTTACAAATTTTGTTGCAGTTGCTAATTTGATAGCTTTTAAATATTTTCAACCTTTGAGCAAAGATATCTTGGTAACTACCAAACCAAATTCTGTAAATTTTTTTTTATTTGATTCTACAGATCTATAGAATTAAAATAAAAAAAAATTTATTGAATTTAATTTGGTTGTTGCTGAAATATATTTACTCAAAGTTTTATAAAAATTTTGCTGCAGTTATTTTAATAAACATTTTAAATGTTCAAACCTTTCGGCGAAGATATCTCAGCAACTACTCAACTAAGTTCAATAAATTTTTTATTTTGATTTCATAGATTTGTAGAATTAAAATAAAAAAAATTTATCAAATTTAGTTATGTGGTTACCAAGATATCTTTATTCAAATTTTTATAAAAACTGTTATTTCAGTAGGTTGTTTAAAGGTTCAAGATATCTCGTCAACCCTTTAATTAAATTCAATAAATTTTTATTTTTTTTGATTCGACAAATTTGTAGAATCAAAATATGGTGGTTGCCAAGATATCTTTACTCAAAGTTGTCGCAGCTATTATTTTGATAGACGTTTTAAATATTTTCAAAACATTGAGCGTAAATATCTTGATAACTTTCCAATTAGATTCAATCAATTTTTCTATTTCGATTCTACAGAGCTATACTATCAAAATAGAAAATTTTATATTAAATTTAGTTGGGTGACATCAAGATATCTTTGCTCAAAGTTGTGAAAATTTTGAATTAGTAGCATCACGTAACTTGATCTGTCCCTAAGATCTGTCTGTAGATCTTCCATTACCATACCTTGTAAGAGATGGAAATCACCTGATTTACGTCAGGCCTCTAAGATAAGATACACGTGAGAAGGTGAATTAGTCGAAAAGCCAATCCGTTCTTTTGTCAAAATGATAGGGAGAGTATTAATTAAGGCAGAGTGGACTTTCTTACACAATAGGTATGATGAAACACATCAAGAAAGAAAATATACTCAATCATGGACTATCCTGCGCAATATAATGAGGAGTGGAACCAAGCAATGAAATCACACCTTCAAGTCGCATATACTATAGCTCTTTAAAATAAAGTGTATAAACAATATGCTCCAAGTGCTCGAGAAACTCAATCAAAGAAGGTCTAAAACTTACAAGACTGACAAATGTGTCAAATGTAGACCACTTGGTGAGCTGTGAGCAATCTTTAAACTTACTCTGCACTTTAGAGGGGCAAGTAGTAGAAGCAACCCTGCATGATTTAAAAAATGTAGAGAGCTTGGAGGAAATTAAAGAAGAAGTTCTAATAATGCTAGAAAAAGAATTTCAAGTTGATGAAATATGCAGAAGAGAAAAATGAATTAGAGGCTTAATCACAAAAGAAGACTTCGAAGAGTTGAGATCTCTTTTCAACTTGAACAACCAAACAAAGCGATTCTTAGAAAGTCTTTGGAAGAATTGGATGAAAGAGGTATATGAGAGAATTTGGGTCCCAAGATGCAAATTAGTACAGAAATGGGAGAAGGAAAATGGAATTGCACCAAAAAATAAAAGAAAAGACAAGAAAGAAGAAAAAGAAGAAGAAGAAACCACCAGATAGGCATATTATTAAAAGAAAAAAAGATGAAAACAAGAGTAAAAGGTGGTTGTCAGTTCTAGAAATAACCAAGAAAAAAGTGACGAAAAACTGATATATAGTCTTGACAGGCGGTAAAAACTAGCTGTTAACATATTATTGAAGCCAATTGCAGGATAAGGTAATACAGAGGCAATTCTTACTATAGCAGTTGCATATAGGTACTCAATGAGCAACCAGGTGAGTCTTATTTGTAATTTAGGTACTGGGAAGAATAACTCTTCAGAAAATTTTAATAGTTTAGATAATTATTACAAAGCTTAATAAAGTGAAAGCAAAACTGCCGAATATTATAAAAAAAATAAAAAAAGTAAGCAAGCCAAATATTAATAATAGTTTAGTATATAGCTACCAAAGAAAAAAAAAATTTAAATAATACTATTTATATAAACTTTTGTAGCAATACCATAGGTCAAAAAGGGTTAGAGTCTTGTAGCCTAGTGGTTTAGACACCTAACCCTTCACAGACAAGGTCGATGGTTTGGTGGTAATTAATTTAATTAATTATCTCTATAACCTTTAGAAGCTTTCGAATGTGGAACCCTGTGGTGGTAAGACTATATGATGTACATATTTGGTCTATAAAGAATTCTTGGAAGGAGCTCCGAGCCATGAAGAAGTCTAGGCACTGTGTGTAACATGGGTCACAAAAGGTTTACTGCAGAAGGCTATGTATATGAATCTACGATTAGCAAAATAGCATCAACAACTCCAAGGCGGCATTGGGATCTTGATTGGGAGAATAGCTGTATATGGTATTTTCAGAAGTAGTGAGAAAAGTAGTGAACATAGTAAGAGACTATGATAAAAGAATGGCTTTACCAAATATAAAACATCTCTGGTACAAAGAAACAAAGAAAATTGGCTAAAAGAAACCCCGAAAAGTATGGAAGCAAGCGATCTGGTGGTATGAAAATAAAGATGGCCAGGAAGTAATATGTCACACAACCTATATGGAAGTCAATAATAAAACATGGCAGAAGTGCAGGTCTCGGGTCACTGGCTTGTAATAGTAATTAAATGAGATATATAACTCCTGTTCTAAGGATCTAGACTTCTGTAATACCATACTGATAAGGAGTACTATAAAAGGACCGGTAGCCTAATTTGGTAGTATACGATATGAATACCTGGATCGACATGAAATAACATCCTAGTTTGGCACAGGCAACTGTTGAGATATGGCTAGGCTCTTAAAGTAGCTCTCTAGAGACACCAAACTAGAAGCACAAAGAGTGCTCACTTGAAAGACACCAATTTGGAAGTAATACAAGACTCGAATTAGGAGTAATGTAATAAGTGATGAAGAGTGGAAGTTAGTTGGTGGACGTTGTATAGTAGTATAAAAGCTAAATATATATGATAAAAATAGGTTCAGGTTTGAGAACTATCTAGTGAGTTTAAAACTGGCCTGTTGTGGGATGGTTGATAAGGAGATAAAATCTTATATAGTAGATCGCACATAGATACTCAAGTTAGTAACCAAGTGAACTAATACCATATATACTATATAGTTGTAATTGTACTTGTGACATTTGTAACCAAAATACCTTAGTGTAAATCTAATAAACAGTAAAGGCAAGACTGCCGAATTAAAAAAAAAATACCATAGGTCAAACACTAGTATTCAATAAAACTAAATATTGGTATTATATATACAATTTGGTAGTAGTGTTTTTAGAAGTTCACTTTTGGCATCATTATTGCTATAATATTTCTTTTGAAGGTTTAAAAATTAAAAAATATTTATAAATTTTGCTACAGGATGAGATAAAAACAAGGTATACTAAATTCTTTGTTTAAACTCTATAGATCTCATTAAGTAATTAGTTCAAAATATTATATAGTAAATGCCGTGTGCTTACTGATTAAAATCTGCTAAAAAAAATATCGATATTTAAAAATTATATAATTAAAAACTAGTGGTAATGTTCTATAATTTGTGTTACTTTAATATAAAATTTGATAAAAACTTTATTGATTTTACTTATAACTTGAAAATTTCAATACGAATCTTGTCTATATGTGATCTGTGTTATTGTTATTATATAGAAATTCTCTGATTAACTAGCAGATTATCAATTAAACAAAACTAAATTATAATCTATACTAGAGATAAAATTATTTAAATTAATTTGCTTTAGATTTAAATTTTTATTTTATTTTATATTAAATCTTTTCTGTGCATCGCATAGATTTATAGCCTAATAATTATAAAAGTTTTACTATATATTTATTTTATTTTAAAATTATATTTAAAAATTTTATAAGTTTATATTATGCATTATTGCACAGGTTTACAACTAGTATAATTCTAATTAAATGTTAAATTATGCTAGTTTAATAATTTTTTAAGTTTTACATATAATCGTTATTATTTAGTACTATATATAGTACTGGTGTGACATGATTTTTACATAGTGAAAATTAAAAGTCACATGTATTGTACAATTGTTTACATTATATAGCATATATAAACTAGGAAACAGACACTGTTAAAAGTCTGAAGCATAATAGAGAAATTTTATAATATAATAACTTTTACTATATATATATTATATTTTAAATTAATACTTGTTTTAAATATTAGTTTAAATTAAAATAAAATTATCAACTCTTTCCGACGATTATTTGTACCAAAAATCCAAACACATTTTTAGTTAAAAACAAAGTAATGCTTGTAAAAGCAGAGAGCATACTAGCAGCTATAAGTCGGCAGTTGTTATTTAGAGGTAGTTCTCATATGCTACCTGCTAACTTCCTCAGAGTTTATCACTCACCGCTTGCACAGCACTTGTCATTTAGAAGTAGTTCTCATACACTACTTGCCGACAAGCCCAAAGTTTATCACTCACTGCACAAAGAAGATATAGGTGCCCCACCCCTTTCTTAGAAGAAGGTTTAAATGTTGTTGAGTCTTTACATGGATGTAACAGTGATATAACTACTGTCCTTGGGTGCAAGTGGTCTCTCCCTAGGTGTTTTTCACTTGGCCGGTCTTCTCCTAAATTTTTGATAAAAAGTGGGCGATTTGGCTTACCTCCTCCAAAAGATCAGCAATGTTTACCTCCCAAATTTAGAAGTACCCAGGAATGCAACCACATGCCTTGTTTATCAGTGAATACGATTCGCGACATAGTCTATAGATACAGGACTTCTACGTGACTAGGATCGGGTCTTTAGTAGCATCCGGAGTTGGTCGGTAGTCGGATAATAACTTTATAATCGAGATATACAAACGTTGCAGTTGTTATAAAATTTTTTCTTAAACCTGGCACAGGTTATAATAGTGTATTTCTCCTTTTTTCGTTATATTTGTACTACTTCTTGATAGAGGTAGCTCCTCCTTTGTTGGCCCTCAGACTTTTCTCTTTGTTTTTCTTTTTTTACATTTCATTATACCCCCTTTTATTTTTTTTCCTTTAAAAATTCCTCTTCATTTTATTTGTTTTTTTTTTTAGTTAATTTTTTATTTTGTTTTCTTGGTACTATCGGTGGTTTTGTATTGTTATAAGATCATCACTTTCTTTTGCTCTTGGTAAAGAAAGAGAATATAAAGGGAAAAGCTTTGACGGGCTGACAGGTTGGTGTGACAAGTCACATGTGGGCACGTTTATCACAGCTGGGTGATGTCAGGCTCGCAATCGCAAGACATATTGTTTTGGTTATGAATAATAATGTATTGTTCGAGAGAGTTTAACTCTCACCTTAATAAGTCTTAATAAATTGAGCTGGCAAGACTGTCAAAGAATTAAAAAAAAAATAATAATAAAATTATTATACAACTTTTTAAAATCAACTTTTAATAGATGCTAAACACCAAATCAATTTATTTAATTTATTATAAAATTTTATTTATTTAATATATTTAATGCTTTTACAATATTTAATTATATAATAAAACAATATATATAAATTATTCCAATTCGTTGTACAATAACCACTCTTTATATCTATCTAACACATACAATCTAAACTCCATAACCTTATCATTAAATCATAAATATTTTTTTATTCTACCCTTATCCTATTCTAACCTTATTTCTACTTAATAACTTATAACTATTATTACAAGTTCTTCATTAATCAGATCATATTTGCCAAAGATTATGAATAGGATTTTGCTATTAAATTAGTTGAATGTCGAATATTATATCAGATATGAATATTTATAAAAAACTAATTAGAGGTATTACTCGGGTCAGTTGACCCATATGGGTCACAAGTTAAAAATTAATTTCAGGAATCACTTACGTATACATATATTAAAATAGAAAATAATACACAAAATTTTGAATATACAACTTAGTGCAGTACTCACGAGTTATTAATTTATAGTATATAAATTAAGGTGATGCAAAAAATTTTTTACTGAAATATTTTAATGTGTATTATATATTGTACCAATATAATCATATTAATAGATTACAATTTTATTAAAGATTTTATCGAGACAGTTTCTGATAAATCGTGAGTCAAAAATTGGATCAAGTAGTATGGATAAAGACTAATAAAGTCAGATTGCTCGAAGAAATCTTTGATACTATATAAGTGTGAAATAACGCTTGTGGGCATTATTTTGAAAAATCGAATCCTTCAAAAATAGTTTATATGGTCTTGAATTAGCATTCATTGGCATTCTGAATTAATGCGAAGTAGCATATAATCATTGTTAAAAAAATGATACACAGCCGATCTTCCATAAATGCACTTCACATGCACTTTCTTTCTATAAGTGCACTTCATATACACTTCTTTCTATAAGTGCATATCTTTTGATCTGTCTAATGTAATGTACAGTGTAAAAAATTCAATATGTGTATATGAGGATCGTATATGAAATTTTCTTATTTTAATATGAAAAAAGCATTTGATCATATAAGTGCATATATATTTTTTAAATTGAAATTTTTACACTAGTAACATAACATTATATGTAGATTACATTCTGTAAGTGCACTTTTTCCTAATTACGTATATTTATAGGGGACGTCTAAAGCGGAGTAGATCTTATAATATATATTTATTGAATTAGCTTTAGAGATATATTAGGTTTAAAACAATATATATAAGCAAAATTGCCTTTCCAACATTTTTAATTAACTTACCCAAGGTAGGTTTAGACTGCTGTTTTTTGTATTTTTTCGGGGTTTTGCTTTTATTTCTTGTCTTGCTTCACCAGAGATCATCAAATTCTATAATTTGATTAGCTATATTTTATATGATTTTGCTCCATTTTAGATGACCCCAAAGATTAACAGTATTGGATTTAAAAAAATCAACTTTTATTTCAGATGGTATTTATATAGTACAAACTCCAAAAGATCTGATTTAAATATTTGTTGGTATGTCTAGATATGTTACGATGAGCACACATCATATATGACTATTGATCTGAGTAACACTATGAATAATGATATTTGAATTACTAGCTATTAATATTGGCTATTGTTATCATCACAGAATTGGGCTTGGAAAGGATAAACGTAAGGCTTTTACTTATCTACAAAGATGGATGATAATGCTAGATATTGTTTTCATCATGGAATTGGAAGAGAAAAGGATGGATATAAAGTATATATCGTTATCAAAAATCTACAGAGTTGGTGAACATTAGTAGAACCTACAATCGAACTAATAGTAAGTACATCAAGAAGTACATTTTTATATAGATTTATATAAAACATTTACATAAAGTTATGTAGAATTTTTATTTAAACTTATAAAACTTTATAAACCCAATATAAATTTTGCATAGTTAGTTATATAAATCTATATAGACTTCTATATAGGTTTATATAAAATTGCAAAAAATTTTAACTTGAATATTAAAGCTAGGATTTAAAGTTTAAATTAGAGATTTGGAAAAGGTTTTCAAGCATGCAGAATATTTTTACTTAGTATATCGAATACTGATTACCTTAGTCACTTTTGAGAAATAGCTAAAATAAATTACATAGATATAGATAAAGTTTATATAAATTTTATATTTATATAAATAATAAATAAACTATATATAAATATTATATCAAACTATATCTAAAAATTTTAACCATATAAGTCTATATTGGGTTTGTAAATTTATATAAAAATTTTATATAACATTTATATAATTTTATAGAACTATGTAAGTTTTATAAAAAAATATACTTGCTGATGTAAAGCAAAGGTTAATTTCTACCAATGCTAACACTAAATAAGGCTATCTCTAACTCAGATCAAGTGCATTACTAGTGCTCCGAACAGGTTGGGTCGGGTTATGAGCCAACCCAAACCTGACCTGAAATTTCGGGTCAGGTTAAAAATTTTCAGGTTAGTGCTTCAACCCGAACTAAACCTAACCTGATCCGACCCGAACCTGACCCGAAATTTTAGGGCTAATATATTAAATTTTTTTAAAAATAAATTCAAATAGCCTTTTTTGCTCTTAAACGTTTAATAATTCATGATCATTAAAGTTGGCTAATCAAATCTAAACGTAGTATGCTTATAAACTAAGTAGGCTACTACAGTAAGAATCGTGCATTACATATTCAGAATTAATGAAAGTTTTTTTATTATCATCCTATGGATTCATAAAATAATATAAAAAACTTTACTGATTTGCTGTCAAGAAATTATTGTTCGAAGTTAAAAAATTTAGACAATTATTAAAACAAAGTCAGCAGTTAAGTTTTTCCAAACTTTAATCAATTAGATAAAGTAATTGCTAAGATATTTTCATTAAAGGGTCGAAAAAAGTATATAATATTATTACCAGGAATTTTTAATTTCATTGGCTTGAGATATCAACAAATATGCACCAATCAGATCTCTTCGATGAATCAAATTAATTTCAATACATGTAATATTTTAAAGTGAAAAATATACATTAAAATTAGATTAGAAATTAGAAATTTTTTATATTAGAGCACAGAATGTGGTTTTATAGCTAAAATTTCAAGTTATGTATCGACAGTTTTTAAAAAATTGTGATTTTCACATTGTACTCACAGCAGATTCTCGATTTTGATTAGCTAAGAGCGATGAACAAAAAATTTGGACAGAATTACTCAGAATTCTACTAATGTAACTACAGAGCCTATTAAGTGA
>CAJVPY010005151.1:0-11770 GCA_910591965.1 Dentiscutata erythropus
TAATAAATTGCGTAATATTACGTAATAAATTGCGCAATATTATGTCCAGACCGTAATTCTTGCGCAATATTACGGGCTGTAATATCTTACATAAGATTACGTTTATATAATTTGCTAATGTGCATGGTATCATTTCTAACAATTTTCCCAGATGAATCGGATATTCCTGTATTATCCGTTCGCACTATGACTGGTTTATTCCCAATGTAGGTTCTCCATTACAATAGATAATAATATATTGCATACATTTCTTTCATGGTTGATCCTCATTTTCTTTGTGTTGGTGATAACGATCTTGATCCAAATTTTATTATTTCTTCAGATTTCGTTGGTTCATATTTTGCTCCATTTGCTCTAGCTTCTTTAGTTTTATAATGAGCTAATTCTGGATTCACTTGTTTAATAACTGTGCCTATTCCGTTATCTGATGCGTCAGTTTCTATTATAAGTTGGTATCCTTTCTTTGGATATGTCAATGCAATAACATTTTTAACTTTTTCTTTTAATAAATCGAATGCTCTTTGGCATTCATTTGTCCATTCGAATTTCACATTTTCTTGAGTAAATTATAAATCGGTTCTGCAATTTGTGCGAAGTTTTGAATATACCTTCTAAAGTAATTCATAAATCTGGTGAATGATCTCACTCTGTGTACATCTGTTGGTACTTTGAGTTTTTCAACCTCTTTAATTTTTACTTGGTTAGCATATATCTTTCCAAATTCTACTAGATGATTTAATATGAGAGTTTTTAGTACATAGAATTCGCATTTATCAGGCTTTAGGCTCATGTCCACTTTTTTGATGCGCTTAAATACCATTTTGAGATGGTTAAAATGTTGTTCAACAGAATCACTAGCTATCGTCATATCATCCATATATACAAATACAAAGGGTAAATCTCTAAATATTTTATACATATATCTCATCATATATGCAGGTGCTGTTTTCAATCCCATTGGCAACACGTTCCATTCAAATTTTCCTTTACCAGGAAAGAACACAGTTGTTAAGTGTTTATCTACCTCTCTCAATTTAAATTGATGGTAAGCAGCAGTAAAGTCGAGTGTAAAAAAAATTTTATGCTGCGCTAATTTTTGCAGCATTGTATTAATATGCAGAATCTCATATGGATCATCTTCTAGGTATTGATTTAGTTTGGTATAATCCACAGCTACTCTATACGATCCATCTTTTTTTGAATAATTACCAATGGTGATACCCATACTGCCTTACTAGGTTTAATAAATTCTTGTTTTTTTAGTTCTTCAAACAATTTATTAGCTTGTTCTATTTTATTTTCCGAGTATTGTCTAGGCATTCTTGCTTTATCTTTAAACAGTATCTTTTTTTCATCACATTTTAGATTTAATGTGATTAGTTCAAAGAAGTCTTCATTAAATGTTGTCGCTTTCTTATTTTTGTATCTGAATATGTTTATATATTCTTTGAATACTGGTAACATTTTATTTCTATATTCCGGTGTTGTATTTTTTAATAATACTTCTAATCTTTCTCAGTTTCTCTTTTTCTTCGGGCTTCATCTCCCATCGTTTATCTTTTTCTTTATGTGTTACCTCTGCGTCTTTTACTTCTATTATTTTGGTGATCTTTTCAAGATTACCAATATAGTATTTATCCAATATTAGTATAGGTTTATCTATGTAGTTAATCATTCTTATTTTGTCATCATTGATGATTCCATTTTGTATAACAATGCCATTTTGAGCTAAATGCATTGATGTTTGTATGAGGTAATTCACCTTTTTAGATATTTCAATTGCGGTCCATGTATATGGTTTTAGCATATATTTCCGCGTTGTATAACATAGTATTCCTGTTCCTAATATAGGTATAATATGTTTTCTAATCTCATTTGGTATGTGTGCTAGTTCATGATGCACTGGGTTTATTCGTTTATTACTCTCAATTATTCTTGGTTGATATTGCGATAATTCGATATTAAATATTTCTTTCTTAATATACAAGCTTTCAGTACTATTATTTTTACTTGATTCATTGCTTCCATATCCGTAAGGGTTATTTCTAGGTTCTGGGAGTGGTGTTTTGGATCTGTTAACTATTGGTCTCATTTTTGGTAAATCTCCTTCAATTTCTATTTTAGTTCCTTGATACTCATATTCATTTTAATCTTGGTTTTCTATTTTGGAACTTGAACTTGAGCTTTGTTTTGATCGATAATATTCATCTCGCTGCCTATTTAGGTTTTCTACATCATTTCTCAGATTTAGGGCCGTTGGTCTTTGACTACTATTCCACATGTTCATTGAAGTTTGTCTAGTTCTATAAAAACTAGTATTTCTTTAATTTTCAGGTGTGTTTGTTACTGCTTGGTTTTTAGTAACATCCTGTCTTAAATCGGTTTGTTTTTGTTGAGTGTTTTGTTTCCTTCCTACAAATAAATTAATAGGATTTACTGGTATATATTCGGATGCTTTGTTCTTTAAGTGGTCCCATCCTGATTGTTGTTTATCAGTTCCTTCGGGTTGATTTATTTGCGTTTGTTGATATATTGGCTGTTTTGGTTTGGTATTTTCTGCAATCAGTCCAGGTATTTGTTGTCCAGGTGAATAGTATTCATAATTTCCTGTTACTGTTTTTTGGACTGGTATTTCAGTGTCTATTTCTGCTTGTTTATCATTTAAATGTATACTAGGTATACTGCTTGTTGATGCCATTGCAGATAATCCTTGTTGTTTATATGTGATTGCTGGTTCTCTTTCATCTTAGCATTTTGTTCATTATACAATTGTTGAAAATGATCATCTTCCAGATCACTTGTTTTGCTATGTTCACTATCTGAATCAGTTCTAAATTCAGTTTTCTTTACATTAGTTTTTTGGTGTATCCCTGGTATTAAGCTTAGTGATAATGTTTCTACTGTTATTTCTGGTTCACCAGTTTCTGGATTTGTAATAGTATGTTTTTTAATAATTTCTGGGTTTTCTTGTTTTACCTATTCTGTTAAAAATTCCATATGCTTTTTAGTAGCATTTTCTCTATTCTTTTTGTCAATATTTGCTTCCGATATACTGAGCAAATTTTGTATGATAACTTGTTTTTCAGCGTTGTCTTTTGCTTTGAATTCGTTTAGTTTCATATCTAATATCATATCAGTTTTTCCTTGATATTTATTTTCTCTTTCAATTATCTCGTCATGTAAATATTGTTGTGTAGAATATTGTTGTTTGTCCCAATATTCCATAAAATTGTAAACCTTTTCTTTATTAGTCATATCTGGAGTTCTGTCTTGAATTGATTGTGGTAATAATTCAATTCCTTTAATGATATCAGCATAGTGTTTAGCTTTTTGTTTAGACATTCGTGCGACTTGATTATGTTGCATTTCTAAATGCGTTAAATCTCCCATTAGTTAAGATAAATCTTCTTTAAATTGTTCATTTTGGACTTGTTTATCTATTTGTTGTTTTAAGTCAGAATTCTTCCTTTTTAATGATTCCATCATTACTCCAAATCTCGGTGATATTGGTGTGGTTGGTATTGAAGGTTTCTTGGTTGGTTTATCTGAATATTTATACATGACATTCGTTATTTTGTTTATCATTCTTGACACTTTTATTGCTCTTATTCCTTTCTGTGTTTTGGCTTCTTCTTTATCATAAGGATTTTCTTGGTTTTGCAGGGTCATATCTGCCATTTGTTTGGTAATATATTCTATTGTTTGTTCTGGGGTATAATACATATTATTTTGCGCATATATTTCATTTTGTGTAAATAGGTATTTCACTCCTAACGTTGGATCTCATCTTTGTGAATCCTCTAGTCTTTTCTTCAACGATTTGTCTAATTCTCTATCAGATTGCAATATGTCATTTGCAAAATACCTGAGTACCTGTATTTCATTAACTTGTTCTTTCATGTCCCACTCGGTTTTTCTTTGAGTTTCCACTACTGCAGTTTTAGCATATTTAATTATCTTTTCAAATATTTTTAAGTCTAATTGGCCATGCATTATATGTGCGGGCACATTTTGTCCATTTCCAAATATTGTTGGTTTTAAGATGCGTCTATCCGGCAATCATCTTTCCTTAGATACATTATTTAGATAGAATAATTCTATTTCATTTCCATATTTCTGAAGTACTTCTTCGTAATGTTCAACTGTTTTGCCTACCCCTGCGGCAAAATAGTGTTGTGTATCGAAGCAAAATTTTATTCTGTCTTTTATAACTCCATTTTGTGTTTGTTTGTATCGATACTTCTTATCTATTATATTTCTAATTTTTTTTAATTCTTGCATTGTTGTTCCATAACATCTTACTGATGCTGAGTTTTCTAATAATATAGTTACATTAGTTTGTTGAGTTCTTTTAAGTATCTCCTTGAGGTTAAGTTTAATTTCTTTCTTGAAATCTTTGGTTTTATCCCGTGCGGTACCTATATATAATATATATCTCTTAGCTCCTATATTATGAGCTCTTTGTATTTCTTCAGCGATTCTAATCGTTTGCCATCGTATATTTCCTTGACTATTTAACAGTGTATCACTTAGTGTTAATCCCATTGATGCATGTATAATAATTTCTAATTTTGATAATAAGTTTCTATTGATTATATTTGTATTGTTAATCACATCTATTTCTCCTTTTTGTAATGTTAAATAATTTCCAACATGTTCTATGTAATTGTTTAAGTTTGGTACTGGAATGTATTGTAGGAATGTTTGTACAATGTTACAGTTAGTTTGGACTACTGCTTTGACTATTTTATGCCAATAACCATCGCATGTGAGTCCTATTTCTTTTTGTCTATGTTTATTTAATTCACATTATTTCAGGAATATTTGTATAGCAGTTTCTGATATATATTTTCTTGTGAATATACCATTTTGTGAAATGTTTTCTTTCTGACCTTTTTCTTGGTTTAAATATTGTCGACTTTTTACGTATCTTGTCATGACATTATGGTTTATATTGTCATGGGTGCCTTGATAGGTGCCTTTATAATATTGTAAACCATTTTCTTCCAAATTTTGAGTATCATCATTATTGAATTTTCCTTTGTTAGTTAAATGTTGCGGTTTGTCCATGTTTGGATATTGTTGTAGGTTGGTCCTCATTTTGTCACGGTGATGTTCTTTTTTAACGTTGTTCGAATTAAGTTTGGTGCCTTGGTGGTGTGAATCAGGTCCTATTTCTGAATAATAAGTGGATTTCATCATGTTGGGCGCCTTGTAAGCTTGTCCTTGGTCCGAATAAACACGATTTTTCGAGTTATTAAGACCTAAGTGTCGGTGCTTACAGAGTATATCATCCCCAGTACCGAAGTACCTTTCAGATGCATTGTCCATACCGTTGCGTCGGCTAAGATTCTGTTGGTTAATAATTGGTTGACTATTGATTTCAATGACTTGGTTGAGGACGTTTTTAGTTATCCCAAGTTCAGATTGTGTTTTGTTACTTAGTAGTATATATTTAAAATAGGTATTTAGAACGTCTATTTTTATGTTTGTTGTTAAGAATTCATTAATTTTGATATCCACAAGCATTTTGCCAAGTATTTTTACATTATTGCCTACTGCTTCTGCAGTTGCGGGTTTGGGTATTAGATTATTAATTCCTAGTCTGTGAGCATAGTTTATTCTCATTATAGTATTTGTAGATCCTTCATCTAGTTTAAGTTCTATTGGTATATTGTTTATTAATACAGTTAGGTAGAAGCTTTTTGCTCCTTTAGGTTTGCGTGAGTTTATTATAGTTTTATTAGGAAAGTATAATTTATTATAAGCGGCAGTATTTATTTCAGGGTTAATAATATCTTTATTTAAAATGTTATATTTGTTATGAAATAAATCTTCTATACAGCCAGTGTATTTATATGGAGGTTTTTCAAGAGTATAAAGTTTGCCTCCTAATGAAAATGTGGTTCAGTATTTTCATTGTATTCTTCAATGATTTGTTCAAGAGTAGATATCTCTCTGTTATTATATTTATTATAATCATTCACGCTATTATTGTAGGTATTTACAGCATTTTTGTATTGTTGGTATTCTTGAAATTCAGCATAAGAAGAGTCATTGTTTCTTTGTTTATTAAAATTGTTCATTTCTCATTTTTTCTGAAAATTATTAGTTTCTATTTCGGATACGTTTTTATAACAATCCTTGGTATAATGATTATATGAATTACAATTAGAGCAAGTTGGTTTTCTTTTATTATTTTCTTTGTGTACAATTTCTTTTTTATCATCTCATCTTCCTGGGTTAAAGAATGGTTTAGGTGCTTGGTAAGGTGCTCGTTTTTGTTTCATAAAATTTCTAGATTGCCTTTGATTTCTTCTATTTTTGAATTTGTCAAAAGAGATATTTGATTTCTGAGCAAATTTGTTCACAATTTGTTCTTGTTGAAATTGTTTAAATAGTTTGGGTTTAAACTCAGTTTTTGGTGGTATGTCTCTTCTTCGTCTTCCTGGTTTTTTCTGGCTGAATGTCTTTTGCCATTTGCCTTTTTTTCCGTTATTATTCTTTCTAAAATTTCCTCATCTTTTACTGTAGAATTGTCTCATTGAATTGTATTTTTTTGGTTGGGTACATTCTCTAAAGAAATGTCCAGGTTTTCTACAGTTGAAACATTTGGATTGGTTTAGGTCAACAATTTGGTAATTGTTTTGCCATGGTTGATATTTTCTTCTTGGTTTTTCATTATTGAAAATTTCTTTTTCTTGATAAAAATTACTTTGGTTATTATTGTAGTTTCTTTGTCTAAAGGGTTTCTTTTGGAAATAATTAATATTCTTTCCTTGGGAATATTTGTTTCTGAAATATGCTCCTACTTCGGAATCTTTATAATATTCGTATGTTTTATAAAGTGCTTTCCAGAATTTTTCTTTTGTATTAATATCTGGGTCATATGATTTCATTTGACTCCAATAATTTTCATTTGGATGTCTTCCTGATAGTAATGCTTGCATCATTCGAAGTTTTAATTCTGTTAAGAAGTCTTGTTTATAATGTGCTAGTTCCATTTGTCTGATAAATTCGTCAACAAAGTTTTCGTCTTCGTGTGCATTAATAGGATATTTTGGGTTGAATATTAATTGTAAAAATTGTTTCTGTGATTCCAATGTGTATTCAGTTGTGATGTTTTGTTGGTCCATTCATAATCTAAATAATATTTGAACAGATTCTGGTGGGGTTCCTGTCGGGTCAAAGAGTTGTAAATTATCTTGTCCTGATAATTTATCAGTACCGGTATTGGTTGCGGTATATTTATAGTTTAATTCTTTTAGGAATCCTGTTAGATTTAATAACATCGCATTTGCTTTATCAAGGTCATTTCCACAGGTTGTATCATGGCTGCATTCCCAGTCATGTTGTGGTATTCTTTTTCTATTATTAAAGTCGCTTGGAAAATAGCATGTAAACAATGCTGCTTTTCTTTGATATTTTCTATACAAATCTTCTGTAAAACATTGTATTACTATTTTATGTATGAGTTGTCTCATAAAGTATACATTGAACATTCCATTTTTTGAATTCTTTACTGATGTGTTATCTGTTCTAAGTCTAACAAAACCTTTTTTTGGGTTTCCTTCGAAAAATCCTGTTGCTAATAAATCTAAATCAATTTTTGCTCTAATTTTTTTCTCAAATTCTATACTCCATGTATTCCAATTTGATCTGTTACATTTTAAATTTTCCATCATTTGGTTGAAGTCCCAATTGGTGATATCGTAAAATTCTGTAGTTTCTGTAGCCATTTCAGTATTTAACTATTGGTTTAATATTTGCAAGTATACAGAATTGTATATAGTCTTCGTCAGTTAGGTTTGCTATTATTAATGCTCTGTAAATATATAAGTAGTTTCCTAGTATATGTCCGTATTTTAAATAGTTGAATATATCTTCTTTTTTGTACTTGGTTGTTATTATTTTGGTATAATTAGCATTAAAATATTTTTTATCTTGATTCTTTAGTATTGTGTAAATTTTTTCTAAGTCTTCTTTTGATATTACTGGAAATTCTGGTATGTTTGTTTTGAAATAATTTCTAAATAAATTATGGTAAGCTCTTTTGGATTCCAATCTTTGTGCCGAAATTGGATATTTCAATGTCCATTTATTGAAGTCATAATTAGTTAGTTGTATTACTCCATATTGTTGTTGTCTTTGCATAAATATTTTTTGTCAGTTTGTTTCTTTATTAATTCTAAATTTTGTTAATAATCCTTTGCAATTGATTCAATATAATCATCAGGTTCTCCTTTTCTGATTGAGTTGATAATGAAGGCTAATATTACTTCTTCTTTTGCTAATTTTCTGTTTTCAATTATTGCTTTAGATTTATGGTGAATTGTTTCTTCAGTATTTGTTAATTAAATATATTTTTTTTGTTTAGCAATTTTAGTTTCAGTTTCTAATTCTTTTAATAATTGGTCAGTTGTTTTATAGGTGGTCACTGGTATAGATTCGTCATCTTTACAATATCTATTATTTGGTTAATTTCTTAATTTTTGAAAATTTTCTAAAATATTTTCATTCATTAAATAACGTTGGTAATTGGTGTTATTGTATTATTAACAGCTTCTCCTGTTCTTAGTGTATTATTAATATAATTCTTTGCTAGGTCTAATTGTCTTTGATTATATTGTCGATATCTCGTGAATGCTGTTACTGCAATTATTAATATAATGAGTATAATTGTAACTATATCTTGGTCAATTACGTTTGGGTCGTTAAAATAACTTGGTGCTTCAGTTAAGATTGATACTGAAGTTTGTGTAACTGTTAGAGGTGTTGGTGTAATATTTTGTGTTAAAGTTACTGTAGGTATAGTAAGTGTTATAAATGTAAATTGTTGTCCTGCAACTGTATTACTAATGATAGTAATATGACAAATAGTTTCATTTGTTATTGTCCAGATAATTGATTTACTGATCTGGTATTTCTTCCAAATTGGTAATTTTCTAGGTAATTATTGATATTGGTTTGTTGTTGTATTGGTAAGTTTGCTATTTGCTGTGGTGTTAGATTATATAAGTTATTTTGGTTGACAAATTCTGGGTTGAAATACAGTTTTTGTTTTCTTTGATTCTTTCTTTTTCTTCGTTGTCCGAATATGCATATTAATAAATAACAGGCGGTATTTGTGGGTAACTTATTTCTTGAATAAGGTGTGATCTTGATGGTATTGGTGTAGTATTCCGGTATTGGTCAAAGTTGCCAATATTGGTAGTTCTGGGTTGATAATTATTTCTGAGTATGTTTCCTTGTTGGTTTCTCTTCTGTTTTCGTTTTTGACAAGTAAAGTATAGTATAGTTGATATAATTAGAGATATTAATAATAATACTCCAATAACTATTACAATAATGTAGATTGCAGTTGTGGTATCAGGTTGTATTGGTGTTTCGGTGAGTGTAATTGTTATAAGTTTTAACAACAGCAGCCTTGGTTTTGGTCTGCGTAGTATCCAAGTGATGATGTTTGTTTATATAGTCTTTTCTTTTACATAGTCTTTTCTTATCTTGTTGTTGTTTACAGCAAATGGTTATAATGGTTAATATCCAGATTACAATAGTAAATAGTAGTATTATGAGTAATGTTGATGCAGGTAGTTGAAATATAGTATTATTGCAATTTAGTGGTTTAGTTGTTGGTGTTATCATTTGTATTGTTGTCATTAAATTGATAAAGATTTAATACAACGATTATTCCAGATATTGCGGTAAGAATTAGAATAGGTGTTTCAATTTGTATTATTTCAGGTTCTTTAAGAAGTGTAACTGTTAAGCCTTCTGCAAATATTATTGCAATTAAGATTATAATTAATATATTTCAGAGTTCTTTCATTAACAATGGTAAAAGTTTAACTAATTATTCCAACCAGAATATCCTTCGTTTTTAGATTGTTGGAGTGAGTTTACATGTTGAAATTTTGCTTTCCTATTAGGTCTAGTAAGTTGTGGTTGGTTTGGTAATCTAGTTCCTGTTCCAGTAAATTGCCTTTGTTGTAATTGTGTTGCTAATTGTTGTAATTGTTCTTGGTTAAGATTGTGACTTGGTGGTTGAGTAAACGGTATCTGACTTTTGTATTGTTTCTTTCTTTTGTTTATACGTTTAATACAAATAATAAGAGTTGTTATAATTGTTGTTAATACGGTTAATATTCCTCCTAATACTTCAATAATTGTTACTAGGTTATTGTTTGGATTATTTGTTTGTATAGGTGTAACTATTACAATAGATGGTTGAGTGTTTGTAATGGATAATAGAGTTAGAATTGATTGTGTTGGATTTGTAGATAATATGACAGATGATGCAATTGTAGTTGTTGAGGTTGGCGTTACTGCAATTGAGATTACAATTTGTGCTGATGTGATTCTTAAGTATAACGTAAGTATTGTTAAAGTAAATAATGATAAGATTTGTATATTCATGTAAAATAGTTTCACTTGTATTGTTTCCAATAATATAGTATCGTCAAAGGTGATCGGTCTCTGAGTTTACTGTTGAGCATATTAGTCTCTTTATTCACTAATAGTTCTTCGTTATTGGGGTTCAATCCGGTAAGTATATCACTTAACAAGTTACTTGATATTACACGTTTAGATATGATAAATGACAGTTTCTTTGTTATAATAAGTTTCTTTATTAATAAAATATGAATCAGTTAAAATATATGTATACAGGTTTTTATAATTCAATAGAGTAGTTTAAGCTTTCGATAAATATAATGTTCAGCTATTATAGCTGTTATTATTACGAGTGGTGTCGATAAAATTATTAATAATATTGCAAGAATAACTATGAGTAATGAATCACTATATGTTCCTAAGTTTTCGAATTGGTAAACGATAGTAGTCATAAATGACTTTTAACGATTAAATATATCAAATACACTTTCAAAGTGTTAAGGGATTATATTGGGTAAATAATAGAAATTATATCTTTATAAATTTTGTTACATGCACAAAGTTATTTATGGTAAAATATTATTGTTTAAATACATTTTCGAATAATATAAATTAGTAACAATATTAAATTTTCTATTCTATCGCTATATTATACTATCGTTATTGTGCTATTATCAATCTTATTCTAATTGTGAAAGTAATACTTATTGTTAAGTATAATAGATTAGCTGCCAATGCGGTTAGGCTTGGACTTACTGAATAATGCAAACGATAAGTAATTATAATTTCTTTGTTTTCTTAGCATTATGCGATTTTCTTATCGCGACGTGTTATTTGTAACACTTATTTCTCCGATTTTATGTTTGTATCGCACCAGGCGATCTACCATAAAATGCTGTATAAGGTACCCCCTGGATTTGTACCCCCTTGATTTGTACCGGGTACGTTTTAAGGTCATTGGATGCGGTATTTTGTAAGATACCTGGGTACAAATCAATAACCATAATTTTTCAGATTTTCGTTTAGATTGTTCTCTTCACGGGTTTCAAACATCACAAAAACGCTTTTTTTTCATATTGACTGTACCTATACATTCTTCATAACAGATTCTATAACTTTTGGAAAGGCGGGTTTGCACCTGTGTATACTGCAAATTGAAAATACAAATCATGGGTGTGCTTAAATTATTTTAAGAAACTTGTAAAAAAAAATATTTGATAAGTCAAGTTTTATAATTTAGTCATGTTACTATTCAATTATTAATACATATTTATAATTTGTTCTTCAAAACAGATGCCCTTGGGCACTTATATTTATAATTTTAAAGTTAATCACATTCAAATATTGGATCTAAAAACCTCATATTGTCGCAATATAA
>CAJVPY010005152.1:0-11770 GCA_910591965.1 Dentiscutata erythropus
GTCGTCCGTGGGATTTGAACCCTAGACCTGCTACTTGGAGAGGGTGACAACTTGACCACTTCACTAAGCCGCCACACTTCTACGGCACTATTTTTGCCTGTGCGAGGCTATATAAATTATATAATATTGTATAAAATAAAATCTAACCTAACATTATATGTAATACTAGAAGTAGAAAAGAAAATAAAAGAAAACATTTAACATTAAAAAATTTTTACATGTGATTTCTACGATCCTCTATACTATAAACAGTACCGCTATCAGTGTTTATTTGGCAAAGCATAATCCAAATAAGCTTATAAGAGATTCCATTTTAGTAGACGCATCCTAATTTGGAAAGAGTAAACACTGCTGATCTTTTGGAGAAGTATGCTGATTTTTCTACTTTTTGGTCAAAATTTCAAAAAAAATTTTAAAATAGTAAAAATATAGTAGAAGATCTTTGATTGCAGGTCCTTCAAAACTTCTAAAGAGTGTGTTAAAATCCAAAACTTTTGTTGTTTTCCCTGTGTTCTTCTTCGAAGTAACGGCCTAGGGCTTCGTCAATAAAGTAGTAGCCTATTATATAACTTACTTTCTTCACCAAAATTTTTCATATAAAGGCACCAGGGTAGCAAGCCCCTACTAGTTATCTTGTATAATAATGCTTCTGGCTTGTATGCCGAATGTTTTTTTAGAGAAGTCCCCCAAAAGAAAAAGTTAACCTCTAGACAAACCACACTATAAAGCCATATCTCTTTAACAAAAGTTGTTTTTCGTTAGTTGAAATTTTGGTACGAGTGATTGTTGGGAAAAGTTAATTGTTTACTTTTTTAATTTATTTTTATTTTATTTTTCAATATATGTTTTTGTATAATAAATATAAAAAAATTATTTTCTTTTACTCTTAGTAAAGAAAAAATTATTGAAAAATTAGCTTTTAATAAGCTAACAATATTTATTTACTTGTATACAAGTTGGTGTGATAGATTACTAATAGGCATGTTTTATTGTAACTATGAGATATTGGGCTTAACAGGATCCCAGATATTTAGAATATAGATTATATATAAACTTTTTAGCAAAATCTTTCTAAATTTGAAAAACAAAAAAATAGTTTTTTATAAATATTTTAGCAACTAGTGGTTCAATTTGAATAAACCTTTTTTAAATGAAAGCTCTCAGTAAGGCATATCTTTTAAAAAAAAGTTTATTCAATTCTGATTACTTTTAATAAAAAGATAAGAGGAAGTCAATAGAAAAAAGACAAATCATTTTTAGTAAAATTTTTTTAATTTTTAAATTAAAATATCTTAACAACTATTTAATTAAATTTGCTAAAAATTTTTTTATTTTAATCTTGAAATTATATAGAATTAAAATAAAATTTTTATTAAATTTGATAAGTTAATTTCAAAATATTTAATTAGTAATTTACTAGTTAACCAGAGAGTGATTATAGTAAATGTGATTCAAATTATTTATAAAAATTAGAGGTCTTTAAATGTGGTGTGTACATATCTAAAACTTTTTTTTATACTAAGTTAATTACCTTTCTAACTTAAGAGACTTTTGTAGAGCATGTCAAGATACATCTAATAGTGGTTAAAGCATCAAAATCGGCCTGATGGGTGCCAAGATATCTTTAAAAAATATTTCTTTTACTATGTAAACTTCTTTTTAAACAATACTATTGTTTGTAAAGAAGTTTACATAAAAAAAAAATGTTTTTAAAGATATCTTAGCACCCACCAGGCCGATTTTGACACTTTAACTACCATTAGATGCGTCTTGACATACTCTACAAAAGTCTCTTAAGTTAGAAAGATGATTAACTTAGTATAAAAAAAAGTTTTAGATACATGCACATCACATTTAGAGACCTTAATTTTTATAAGTAATTTGAGTTACATTTTACTATAATCACTCTCTGGTTAACTGGTGGATTACCAATTAAGCTTAAAATCAAAAAAACTTTATTTAAAAAAAATTTGTCTTTTTTCTATTGACTTCTCCTATATAGCTATAAAAATTATCTTAATACTAAAAAAAAATAAAAAATAAAAAATAAAAATATTAAAAATGAATTTTCTGCCATCTAATAAAAAACTCTCTTTTTTCTTTAATTTTTTGCACTTCTCTAATTATTATTAATAAGATTATTTAAATTTGGGTCAAATAACCAAATTATTTATAATTTCTACTAAACAAAACTTTTTTTAATATCTTTCTAATATTAAAAGTTTTTTAACAAAAAATTTTGTATAAAAACTTTTTACAATTCGAGTATATAGATTTATAGAAAAAATTTTAATACTAGCAAAGATAGTAAAAAAGATCTGTTTAGATACTTTTCAATTATCTGTATAAAATAATTTTAGCAAAGTGATCATGCTAAAACCTGTTATCTAAAATTACTAGTGATGAAATTTTTTTGGCGATGACCTTACTCTGGTCTAAGCGAATGGATCAATGCCATTGATAAATTTATTCTTAATAAGCATAGTCCATTTAGTTGGCTAAAACTTTAAAAAACAATAATTATATATATGTGTGTGTCGTAAGTGGGAACAGAATTTAAGTTGATTCAGGATTTTTAGTAAATGGATTCCGAGCTTATTATGATTCCATTCCCACTTCTGCACTTACAACATATACAGTATAATTTTACAGTATTAATCTAACTTAGGATTCTGTTATTTATTTTCAAAAGCTTATTTTTTTAAGTTATCAAGACAATAACAAATTATTACGTCACGCGCACATCTGCGTCATCTGCGTATCCTATATCAGATATAAACAAATTTCATTGACACCATAAAAGATTTGTCTTTGGAGCTTAATAAAGAACTATTGTAAACTTTAGTACAATGGTAAACCTTGATTTGTAAACTGACCTAAATTTTTGCAAAGCCATTTATTATTTGATGAATCCTCGGGTTTTTTTTCGTGTTTTCGTATTTATTGTGAATTTGAAAATATACTGAAAGAGATTGCTTTTCTTTTTAATATAGAACTCTTCTCATGAACAAAAAGTTAATAAAGAAAATCTGAAGTGTAGCCAGAGCCAGTAAGACTCAATATCATCGATAAATTGAATTATCACAGATAATAATGAACATTTATTTATTAATATTAGGCGGACTATTCCTAGTACATTTTCTATGAATGATTTTAAAATTGGGCGACAGATCGGCAAGGGTAAATATGGTCGCGTATATCTGGCGATTTATAAGGCAAGTGGGTATGTCGTCGCACTGAAAATTCTGCTAAAACAAGAGTTACAACATGAAAAACTCTTGAAACAATTGGAGCGAGAGGTTGGAATTCAGGGCAATCTTGAGTAATTCAATTTATTTTACATGAAGTAATATGAAGTAATGAATTGAATTATCAGTTATCAGGATTAAATGGATAAATATGAAATTTTACTTTTAGTCACCCTAATATCCTCAAACTTTATGGCTATTTTCAAGATGATAAATATATTTTCATGATTTTGGAATTTGCACAATATGGAACGTTATATGATTTTCTCAAACAATCAGATCGTATTACTGAGGGACGATCGGCACGGGTAAATATGCGTAAATACTTTATACGATTCATGGCGAATAATAATAATATCTTATTTTCAGTATATAGCGCAGATAGCCAGAGCTCTGCAATTCATTCATCAGAAGCACATTATTCATCGAGACATTAAGCCTGAGAATTTGTTAATTGGACGAAATGGTGTGATCAAACTAGCTGATTTCGGATGGTCAACATACGCCCCAAATTTATCAAGGCGAGTAGCCAATAAAACTTGGATTGTTTGATATCGATATATAAACTTATATATATTTGATTTTTTTTTATGCGTGACTCAGTACCCCGCTTACAACAGTTTGTGGAACTTTGGATTATCTTGCTCCAGAAATGGTGCGACACCTTCCATATAATGAAAATGTCGACGTGTGGGCTCTTGGAGTACTGTGTTACGAGTTGTTAGTTGGTGTACCACCGTTTGAAGCGATAGGTTTTCATGAAACTTGTCGACGAATAATGTGTGATGATGTAAATATTCCTGATCACGTGTCAAGTGAAGCTAGGAACTTCATTTTAATGGTAATTAACAAATTATTTTCGTTATTACCGTATTAAGTTATTGCATTGTTTCATTTGTTATAATCTTTATGTAGGTTCTTCAAAAAATTCCGTTCTGTCGCCCATCTTTGAAAGATATTCTGAATCATCCTTGGATTCGTATGCACAATAGCATGACAATACCTTCATCTTCGAGTAAACCACGAGTTAACATTAATAGACACACTTTTAATAATGCACTGTCTGAAATTCGGTACAATACTTTTTGACGTTACTTTCATTTTCTTATTTTGACTGTTTTCGATTGATTTGAGATATATTGAGTGTATTACTTTAATAACTGTTAATGTACATTTTTACGTAAAAATAAAAATAAAACAGCTAATAATAAAGTATTAAGTATTAATGTTCACTGCTTAAAACAAACAAGCCGTCTTTTTACTTTAAACAATGAGGTCCTCTTGTAAGATAAAGGATAACATTTATATAAACAAAATTTTTACATTATACTGTAAAACAAAATATCTAATAACATCTAATACATTGGAGTGTTATAAAGTGGAAACTATATTTCGCACCAATATATTTCTTTCTTTTAAATAGTTTTTAACACTTTGAATTGGTACTTCGCGCCGATGAAATATGCCAGCAGCAAGAGCGGCTTCTACATTGGTTTCAACAAAGACCTTCTCAAAATGTTCTTCTCGTCCTGCACCACTTGATGCGATAACCGGTATATTGACCGCTTTTTTTACATCTTGTATTAATTCTAAGTCGTACCCAGAATTGGTCCCATCTTTATCCATACAATTAAGGAGAATTTCGCCAGCACCCATGGCTTCACAGGTAGTAACTAGTTGATGAACATCAATGTCTCGACCTTCACGACCGCCTTTCACGGTACATTGATACCAACACCAAGTTTCCCCTTTGGGACCGGGGTATGATGTTGGGATAACGTGATGTCCCATCGCATTAGCTGGAGAATCAACGTAAACGCGTCTTGGATCTACAGAAATTACAACTGCTTGGGACCCATAGGCACGAGCGATAGTTTCGATTGCAGTGTTTCCTGATAATTTCTTATCATTTGCGAGATATTTTTCTACAGCGTACACAGCATCACTACCAATAGAAACTTTATCTGCCCCTGATCTAAAGTATTCTCCTGCAACGTCAAGTGCAGAATGAAATTTACCATCAGGGTCAATTACATCTCTTATGCCACCGCCAATAGTTAAAGGAACAAAAACAGTTTCAGAAGTACGCTTTAGAATTTCTAACATTGGTAAATCCGTGAGCGGGCAATTTCGAAAGCTCGTAATGTTTAAAAATGTAATTTCATCAGCACCTTCATCAAAATATCGACGTGCTAAATCAACAGGTTTTCCAAGATTGCGAACCTGTCCTGAAACTCCAGAGCCATCATTACACTCGCGAACGTCATATTGGTCGCCCTTAGTAACGACCAAATCACCTTGATCGTTAGTCCGCACGTCTAAACATGCGATAATTCTTTTGGTAAACCGATCTCGTGGTAAGATTTCTGGATTTTTTATTATGAATTGCCCGCTGGTATTATTTACAATGCCTTTCCCTTGTAAAAAGGATTTTAGAACTCTTAAACCGGCATATCCACTTTTTTCTGGATGGAATTGAGTACAGAGAATGTTATCTTTTTGAATTACGCTAATAAAAATTTCTTTCCCATATTGAGTTGTCGCGAGTGTCCATTCCTTGAGTTCATCTGTGAAGGGTACAGCATAAGAATGGACAAAGTAATAGACAGTTCCTTGCTCAATGCCATGGTGATTATCTTGCGGATAGTCTTCGTTAACTCCGTTGATCCTCCTGACACAAAATACTTCATTCCATCCCATATGTGGAACGGCTTTATCAGTTTTATTAAGAAGCTTTACAGTACCCGGAATAATGCACAGACCAGGAACATCGGGATTTTCCTCGGAACCATGGAATAAAGTCTGTAAACCGACGCAAATCCCCATGTATGGTTTTCCTGATTTTATATATTGCTTTAGAGGTTCGACATAATTTTTTGATGCTAATAATTCCATCGCACTGCCAAAAGCACCTACTCCCGGAAAAATTAATTTCTGCATTAATCACGTGAAAATGATAAAAGATGTTTAGCTTGAGATTTCTCGGTTTTTCTTTATCAAATATATATATATATATTTTGTCTACTTACATCTGCTTCTAAAATATCCTCAGGTTTTTTAACCCATTTAAATTCATATTCTAGCCGATTTAAAGCATTTGCCAAGCTACGTACATTTCCTGCTCCATAATCTAATAAGTATAAACCACCCATTGCTTATTGTAGGACTTAAGAAAAAAAAAAAAAAGAAGATTTTTTGGGTCTCACGCGTCATAAACTGGAAATCATTATTGTGACTCAAGCATCTTGATACCAGTAACATATGATCGTATGATTTGACCAATCAGAAAAGATTTTCTTGTACAATGCAATCCCTATCGAAATATCAAAGTCTAAAGTCTTAATGCACGAAAGTTGATCAATGTCAGTTGATAACGTCGTAAAGGTACATATATTTTATTAAAGTTGTCATTTGTATGCTAATTGCAATAGTGTTAATGGAACCTGCTATTTAAAATTCACAGGTTGCAAACATATCTTCACTCGTAACTGAACCGATACTGAAACAGTTGTTTGAGTTCTTGGGTGATGTTACAAAGATAAAACTATATAACAGGTAAGAATTTTTTTCAATATACGCGTTTATTTTTTACACATTTGTAATGGTGATTATTCTTTTTTACAGTCCTCATGGCGATGGTGTGCAAGAATGTACAATAGAGTTCAAAGAAGCATACTCAGCAATAACGGCTCTCCATTTAACTGGAGTGGAATTGGGTGATCGCACCTTAATGGTTTCGTCAACGACCGCTCCTTCTGGCATTCCTTTTAATAGTTCATACCAACAACAAATCATACCATCGCAGATGCTTCCACAAAATCTCTCACCACCTAGGTCCCTCCAATCTAAATCATCAGCTCAAAAACCCTTGATCACGCCCATTACCGTACAACCGTTCTCTATAAATTCTCTTGCGGCAATAAGAGCGAATCCTGCAATTTCTCCGACTGTCGCACAATTTGATCCAGCTAAAGCCGAAGAAATATCGAGAACGGTATACATTGGTAATATCAATTCCTCGATATCGGAACCGGAATTAACACAATTCTTTTCGGCCTGTGGTCCAGTTGCCTATGTGAAAATGGCGGGTGATCCTGCTCAACCTACAAGGTTTGCGTTCTTAGAGTTCGCCACTTTTGAAGGTGCACAGGCTGCTATGCAAATGAATGGTGTTATGTTAGGAGATCGACCTTTAAAGTAAGATCATTATTATTTGTGGATATTATTATCAATATTATACGCATATATCTTATTAATATTTCTTTACATTATTTTTATAGAGTGAATCATTCGAAGAATGCAATTAATAAAACTCCTAAAAAGAATGATGCACCAGATGTACAAGCTACCATGCGCCGTGTTAGGGAAGCTCAACTAAGAATTGCTAATAGGTTAAATACTGATGGGCCTATAACAGACAATTCTCCTTCAGCATCAATAAATGATGTTGAAATGATGGATGTTACTTCACCTGCTGCTGAAGCAATCGTATCTCGTAGTCGTTCTAGATCCATCCGACGTAGCAGAACTAGATCCAGAACGCGAAGTCGTAGTAGACCCAGGAAACGTAGGTCAAGGACTAGGTCAAGGTCGAAAGATAGAGGTATGTATTGTTTAGATGTTTTGTTAAAGTATGAAAAACTTATTCAAAATGTAACACATCGAGTTTATCACGATAGATTACCATTATAGAAGGCGTCGTTCAAGAGATCGAGATCGTGATAGAGGTTTGAATCTGGCTTGGCTTGTTTTTTTTTTTTTTTTTAATCAGAGGCATCGGTGCGACAATGATGAGTGATCAAGCCACGTAAGTGGCATTATTCAACAGCTTGCCCTTTTTATAAGTAAATTACAGCACTGACACCTCTGGATTGGTGCATTGAGCCCATCTAGTTTGTATTGACGTTTAGAATTTATTTAAATTTGTAGGTGACCGGTATAGAGATCGTGATAGAGAACGGGAACGAGAGCGTGAGAAAGAGAAGGATCGTGAGAGAGAAAAGGAACGCGAGCGTGATAGAGAACGTGACAGAGAGCGTGACAGAGAACGTGACAAAGAACGTGAGCGTGAGAAAGAAAGAAGGGAGAAGGACAGAGAACGCGAAAGAGAGCGTGACAGAGAACGTGAGCGTGAGAAAGAAAGAAGGGAAAAGGATAAAGATAGAGACAAGGACAAAGAAAGAGACAACAAAGAAAGAGACAAAGAAAGAGACAAAGAAAGAGATAAAGAAAGAGATAAAGACAGAGAAAAAGATAGAGATAAAGACAGAGAAAAAGACAGAGACAAGGAAAGAGACAAAGAAAGAGACAGAGATAAAGATAGAGATAAAGAAAGAGACAGAGACAAAGAAAGAGACAGAGATAAAGAAAGAGACAGAGATAAAGAAAGAGACAGAGACAAAGAAAGAGACAGAGACAAAGAAAGAGACAGAGACAAAGAAAGAGACAGGGACAGAGAGAAAGATAGAGACAGGGACAGAGAAAAAGATAGAGACAGGGATAGAGAAAAGGAGAGGGATAGGGACAAAGACAGGGACAGAGATAAAGATAAGGACAGAGACAAGGACAGGGAGAGGGACAAGGATAGAGATAAAGGAAGGGATAGAGAGAGACGCGAAAAAGATGATCATGATAAGAGCCGAGATAAAGATAAACGTGAAAATCGAGAAAAAGAACAGGAACGTGATAGTCGAAGTAGAGGGGATAAAGATAAGAGAGACAAAAAAAAGTAGGGTTGCGGCCAAAACCTTCTTCTTGACTTATGACATTACTACGTAATTCTGGTTTGAGAATCAGGATTTCTACTTAACTTGGGCTGTAACCTAAACCAAAATATTAGTGTCAAATTCAGAACAAACTAAATTTATTAAAATTTGTAATAATAGATACAACATACACGCATTCAACAATGTTATATTACAGTATTAAAAAATTCTACACGAGTAAATATTAATCCGGTCCAAAGATTGAATAGATACCAATAATTAAATATGGTTTAGTTAACATTAACATGTAAAAATTTTATTTGTACAATTAATAATTTCTCAAGTTAAAACTAGGCTTTGAGCAAGGTTATCACATTAGTAAAGAATTTATATAATTTCCGGTCATGTGCAAACATTTGGTGGTTTCTCGGGATTATTGCCTAGTTAGATTGTAAATTATAAAAAAAACTAAAAAATAGTTTAAATTTTTTATAGCAACTAGCATTTAGTTATTAAAAGTTTTTAGCATAAAAATTTTTAAATCTATTATATTTTATATTTTTGTTTAGAGCAAAGTGACGAACTCATAATTCTTATGTATAGTGATTCATAAGTTTTTTGATATATTTATATCGAAGTACTTAAAAAGTAAATTGAAATTTATTTATTTATATAATAAATTATTTTTAATTAGTTGTATATATTATACGTACGTACGTAATAGTTGAAGATACTTTTTTTGGCATGAAGTTATACAGTCGTTCTCTATAATCACGCTGTTTGTTTTACATAAAAAAGATGTGATTATAAATTTTAATAGTAATGTGATTATATAAAGCTTTTTAAATAAATATATTGCCAATAATTTTTCAAAAAATTGTGCTTATAAAGAAGTTGTGATTATATAGGAGGTGGCTGTAGAGGAGGATGACTGTATAATTCTGTAATTTATTAATCAACTGTTAATATTTGATATTTTAAACAGAAGCGTTTAGTACTATATATAATTTATTATAGAATTTAAAGTTAGAGTAGTTTTTAATATAATATTATTTTATATAAAAGATAGAGGCGAATTATTGTACATATAATTCATCATTGCTATCACTACTTTCTTCTGTAATAGCTAAATTTATATTAATGATTTTATCCTTTTTATTATTATTTTTAGGTTTTTCTTTTATCTTATACTGCAGTTCTATTGCCACAGTCTTTTCTAAGAGGCAATATATACAAAGTTTATTGTTTTTTAAATTGTACAGTATATAGTAGTTACAGTATATACTGTATTATAACATATATGGTGATTTTTATCTACAGTATCTGTGTAATAATATACTGTATATACTGTATATTGTGAGAATACCTGGTGTAACTCCTGCTTCTAAATATTCATTAATATTTAAGTAGTTATGATTTAAATCTATATACAGTTAGTGATGCAAATAGCTTGGCTCAACTTGGCTAATGGCTTGCATTGACCAAGCCGAGCTGATCTTTTGGCTCCAAAGGTCAGAGCCAAGCTGTTTGTAAGCTGATTAACCTTGAGTTGAGCTGAGCCACAAGCCGTTACTATATAAGAAAACTATTCAATCAGACACAAACATATTTAATTTAAAATTGATACATGCCAATATATATAATTTTCTTAATATTAATATCATTAATTTTAACCAAGTGTGCGAATGTCCTCTTATTTTTAAAGAAAAAAAAAATACACTAATTAAAATATAAACTTGTCTAAAGCATAACAGTAGTCTCAAGTGTAAAAGGTTAATAATCTATCTTTAGGTTAAAACTATTCCAACTTTAACTTGAAATCAGCTAAGCTTAATTAATCAAATAGATCTAAACTAATAATAGGCGATTCAAATGTGATCTTAGTAATTTTAAACAAAGTACAACAAAATTTATAACTATCCAACAATTCAATACTGAGATAAGTTAATAGGCAATTCTCCAGTTACTTGAACAAAAAATTTTTTTTTATATATAAATTTTACTATAAGTGTGAATATATAGCACCTCTATCTAAAACTTTTTTTTATACTAAGTAAATCACTCTTTGGCTTCTAACAAAAGTTGTAGAGCTTATCAAAATATATTTAACACTAAAAGAATATTAAAATTGATCTGGTAGTTCTTGAGTAATCTTTAAAAAGCTTCTTTTTTACATATTGTTACAATGCTATAGCCTTCTATCAACAATATAGCAAAGTAACAAGGTTACTCACTGTAGAGAAACCTATATTAGGAATATACAGAAAGTGGAGTAAAGTATTTTACTATACTTTACAGCAGCAGGCAAACAGTTCGGGATAGTAATGGTATATTGTATTAACTTTATTAAACACAGATGTCACGATGATAACCTTGTCTGTAGAATTTACCCTAGGGAAGAAATATTACACTATACAAATATAAGAAGAGTAGGATAGTATAAAGCTAGATTCTATAGGAGGGTAGAAAACTCCAACTTGAGCAGAAGGAGCAAAGGCTCCCTTTTTATAACTTTTCTATATATAAGAGGTGTAACAGCTAAACCGTATAAAAGATATAAAAGATACAAAAGGTATAAAAGGTACAAAAGGTATAAAAAGGTATAAAAAGTATAAAAGGTATAATAGGTATAAAAAATACAAAAGGTATAAAAGGTATAAAAGGTATTATCTAGTTAACTAGTAGTCTGTTTGTTATATATTATCTCTTAAGCTGTAGAGTTTGTGTAACAATTTTAGCTTAAAAATAGCATAAATTTAGTTATAATTTATTTTTTTTAATATTTAAAATATTTAAATAAAATTTCATATAATAATA
>CAJVPY010005153.1:0-11769 GCA_910591965.1 Dentiscutata erythropus
CGCCGTCCCTGGGATTCGAACATGGGATCTTCCCATAACGTTTGGTGAGGGTGACAACTAGACCACTTCACTAAGTCGCCACACCTCATTTATATTTATTTATATACTTGTATAATAATAATAAATAAATTTGAAATAATGTATGGGAAATTAAGTTTAATTTGGGTTATCATTCAATGTCACCAAAATGAATTATTTACCAGATTTAGATAACTAATTTGATCATTTTACAGATCACAAGGTGCACGGACAGTCAGATGTTTTTTCTGGTTATTATTAATAATTATAATAGAAAGTTCTGATTCTTTAGCATTCCTTTGGCTAATTCGTTTACATACTTGTTTTATTTTATTCTTTCTATGTTATTAATTAAATAATCAAATCAATAATTTAACTAACAAAAAAAAACACAATAAGATTGATAAACCCAAGCTGCAGAATATGATTTGTTAAGGTTATTGTAAACCGAAACCTGCATCATAATTTAAAATCGAGTTGATTTACATACTGGGTTTTACTAGATCGTGACCCATGTTATATTTAGAAAAGACAAACAAATTATTTCGCTATGAACATTATTTGTATAGTCTTTGATGATCAGTGATTATCATTTCATCTAACCTGTAAAAAATTCGACGAAAAAAATTTAAAAAAATGCTGAATCATACTTACAAATATAAGTAGAAGTCATAAAACAGTAAACATGAAGTGTTTTGTTGCTATTTAATACTGTATTTTGACATTTTTTTTGTTACAACAGCATAGCAATAGTGATAGCAATATGTTTTTGCAAAAGCAATTACACTTGCAAAAGCAATAGCAATAACTATCAATCTTCTACAAAAATGACAGATGGAAATTTCCTTTTTTGGAATTAAGAGAAAATTTTAGATACAAATCTTCTGTACAAAAATGTTACGAGCTACAAAAAAAGTCACACAGTCTAAACGTTTATTAACACAATCCAGTTCAATCACATACACAATCATCGCACTACATATACATATACGGAAAAAACGATATTGCAAAATTAAATATCTTTAACTAACTAATCTGATGCAGTAATTTTAGCTGCAGCCATCAGTACTATAATCACCGATGATTTAAAACATTTTATTAAATCAAGTTAAAAATTAAAAAAATTATTAAAAATTGATTTTTTACTATCCCTATATTTTACCAACCCACACTTCACCGACAAGCTTATTCTACCGACAATACAATACACCAACAAGCTTATTCTACTGATGATACAATACACTGACAAGCTTATTTTACCGATGATACAATACACCGACAATACAAGCATGGATTACGAATACAAAAAAAAGTGTTCAGAATTATTCATTTAAAAAAAAACAAAAAGATGGCAATGTGATATTGAACTAACTCGGATTATGAATGTTAGTTAGAACTGGTATTTACTGAAGAGTTGAATTATTTATGTAAAAAAAAAGGTGTGATATGATACTTGACTCGCATAAGAAGTAGAATTAGTATTTAGTGAGAAGTTGAATTATTTATATAAAAAAAAAAGTGCAACAGAATACTTGACCTAATTCAGATTATGAATGCAAGCAAGTTCAAATTATCCAGTGAGAAGTTGAATTTTTTATACTTAGCTTAACTCGGATATGATGTAAAAAAAAAGATAGAATTAGTATCAGAAAAGAGTTGAATTATTTATATAAAAGAAAAAAAAAGCTGCAAAACGATACTTGACCTGACTTGGATTATGAAGCAAGTAAGTCAGAATTAGTATCCAGAGAAGAATTGAATTATTTATATAAAAGAAAAATGCAGGACAAAACTCAGATTATAAATGCAAGAAAAGTTTGAATTATCCAGTGAAGAGTTGAATTTTTTATGAAAAAAAAGAACAACACGATACTTAGCCTAACTCAAATATGATATAAAAAAAAAGTTAAAATTAGTATTAGAGAAGAGTTGAATTATTTATATAAAAGAAAAAAAAACTACGAAATGATACTTGACCTGACTTGGATTATGTTTGCAAGTAAGTTAGAATTAGTATCCAAAGAAGAATTGAATTATTTATATAAAAAAAAAAAAATGCTTGATTTGACTCAGATTATGAATGCAAGAAAAGTTTGAATTATCTGGTGAAGAGTTAAATTTTTTATGAAAAAAAAGGATCAATGTGATACTTAGCCTAACTCGGATATAATGTAAAAAAAAAGTTAAAATTAGTATCAGAGAAGAGTTGAATTATTTATGTAAAAGAAAAAAAAAGCTAAAAAACGATACTTAACCTGACTTGGATTATGTTTGCAAGTTAGTTAGAATTAGTATCCAGCGAAGAATTGAATTATTTATGTAAAAGAAAAATGCAGAGCAATACTTGATCTTACTCGAATTATGAATACAAGCAAAGTTCGAATTATCTAGTAAAGAGTTGAATTTTTTAAATAAAAAAAGGAGCAACACAATATTTAGCCTAACTCGAATATAATGTAAAAAAAAAAGTTAGAATTAATAGCAGAGAAGAGTTGAATTATTTATGTAAAAAAAAAAAAGGTGCAAAACGATACTTGATCTGACTTGAATTATGAATGCAAGTAAGTTAGAATTAGTATCCAAAAAAGAATTGAATTATTTATGTAAAAGAAAAATGCAGGGCGATACTTGATCTGACTCAGATTATGAATGCAAGAAAAGTTTGAATTATCCGGCAAAGAGTTGAATTTTTTATGAAAAAAAAGAAGCAACACGATACTTAGTCTAACTTGGATATGATATAAAAAAAAAGTTAGAATTAGTATCAGAATTATTTATATAAAAGAAAAAACAATTCTTGACCTGACTTGAATTATGTTTGCAAGTAAGTCAGAATTAGTATCTAGAGAAAAATTGAATTATTTATATAAAAAAAAAAAAGCTTGATTTGACTCAGATTATGAATACAAGAAAAGTTCGAATTATTTAATGAAGATTTGAATTTTTTATGAAAAAAAAGTGCAACGTGATATTTGACCTAACTCGAATATAATATAAATAAAGTTAGAATTAGTATCCTGCGAAAATTAAATTATTTATACAAAAAGATGCAGCGCAATACTTGAAGAAGAATTGATGAAATAAAATAAAAATGATGCAATGCATATTAACAAACATTTTAACCTTATTTGAATTATTTGTATAAAGGAGAATTATTTATACAAAAGTCAAAATTTGTATATCTGTAAAAATTCAAAGTATTGCATAAATAATCTTTTATAAATAAGTGCCATCAAAGAAACCTGTCAATTATATTTTGTGTGCAGTTAGTCATCTATAGAGCTAACTAGAAGTTGGAATCGAAATTCATTTTTCTTATATTAAAATCAGTTCAAACTGGTTTCAACACAAGAAAAATGAATTTCGATTCCAAACTCTAGAGTTAACTATATACAAAAAATAATTGAAAGCTCAATGACAGGTTTTGCTTTGATGGCAATCGAATATATCACGAGTTAAATAAAATTAGACTTTAGCTTAATACAAGTGTATAAATAATATTTTGTCAATTAACAGAATAAGTTGAATTTTTCTGATAAGTATTAAAATTATATTTTTATTAGCAATTGAGTAATTATATTATTTTTATTTATCTTAGTAAATAAGTTATATCTTATTTAACAAGTGTAAAAAAGCATTTTATTTATGCAATATCTGATAGATAAATGATAAATGACAAAATAATAAAAATAAAAAAATTAACAAAAAAAAGATAAAAAAAACTTGTCAAAAAAAAGGACAAAAAAAAAAACTTGTCAAAAAAAGACAAAAAAGCTAGTTAAAAAAAATGACTTGGAAAAATGTCAAAAAAAAACTTTCAAAAAAATGTCAAAAAAAAAACTGTCAAAAAAATGTTAAAAAAAAATTGTCAAAAAATAACAAAAAAAAAAAAAAAAAAAAATCAAATTTTTAGAATAAAATATTATATGCAATTCCATGCAAATAATTCATAAGAGGTCGATTTTGCCGATCATTAAATACTATTTGAATATGTTGTTCACGCTCAATAGTATATCTTCTTTGAGGAGGCCTTGGAGCACCCCACATAATAGCTTCAATATTAAGCTGAATCTGGTTCTGCTCCTTTTGAATTTCTCTTACAATTTTAAAAACTCCTGAGTGCACACAACCTACCAATGTATCTTATCTCCTGTGCCACGCTTCGACCAAATTCTGCGTCCTGGGATAGGCAAGTTCAATGTTGTCAACTACTGACTACAAAGTAGGTAGAAAAGAGAGCTTGGACCTAACTATGCTTCCGTTTCTATGTATATGCCTTACTTTGCCATGCACATAATTGTTCTAAAACCATTAAATAATATTATCAGCTTCGGGTGGAAGGTTAGTTTTTAGCTCGTCAGATACTTGAGGTATTTCACTATAAGGTAAGAATGCAAGGGCAGAAATGTGTCTTATAAGAAGACTAAACTCTTCATTGGTTCTATAACATGCAGCGAGCCCAGCTATTTGGATCCTACAGTATACACTTTGTGCCAAGTGGAAGTGACAGCTCTTGTATTGAATATCTTTAAACTCAAACTGGATAGCATTTATTGCAGCAAATTCGAAATCTGTCAAAACTATTTGCAGATACAAATTAATGCTATTTTCTTTAGCAAAATCTACTAAACCTTGAAACACTCTTCTATAAAGCTCTTCAGTCTTGCTAGTTATCAAAACAAAAACCAAGGGTATAATTCTTGAATTATCATTTCTGCCAATATATCCTAAACAGAATTATTGTAAATGTTAACAAATTCATACAATTAAATTGCAATTGCAATTACTATAAATTCTTGAAATAGTAAACGCGAGCATTATTTTGAATTTTGTCCTAAATTAAGCTTAATTCAAACCAAAATTCTAAATAATACCTATATATGCTATTTTGAGAAATTACGATAAAAAATAAATGTTAAAAAATACTATAAATGGTGTATAATTGTTTAAACATGGTAGGGACCGTCTTAAAGGTCCTGTCCATGGCCCAAAAAAGAAATCAATTCAGATAGTGCACATTATCAACAGTTGTAAAGATTAGAATTCTATCTTGACCTATATTAGTATCGTTAATTAAAAAATCATGACCACTTAAAGTTGTTCTCATATTTTGAGGAATAACCAAACTTTTTATAGATAGTGGTTCAGTTGGAAGATCAAGGTGCCAAATTCTCTGGATAGTTTGGCAAATTGCGTTGGAAGATGGAAGATATTAATACACAAAGTGGGGGCTATTGGCCATAGTATCTTGTGCTATTTGTGAAAGTCTGTCATTAAATTGTTGTGCTTGTTCTTTGATTTTGGCAATCATTATTGCAACATGTGACCGGCTCACATCTGCTGCATGATTGTAGTCTGTCCAACTTTGAAAATAATGTTCATCGTTAACTAATTTTGTTACAACACGCCCACTATATGTAAGTAATTTCTTCTTTTCGCAGTTCCAATAGAATGAATTTCTTCGACTTTTATCCTTAGTCATTAAATAGCCATAAACATTAATTTTATCCTTGCTGCAAGTAGACAGAACGACTTCACAGATGACATTATTCATTTTGGTATAAAAAAATGAACAATGAATATATTCAACAAATTGACAAAAAGTAAATAAGTTGTAAGTTCAATTGCTTCATACAAATAGACTATTTATATAAATTTATTAAAATATCATTAATAAATTCATGATAGAATTTTAATTTGTATCTGAAGGAGGTAAAGCAAATAGAAGCCATTGATATTGTGCTCGCACATGAAAATTAACGATTTTATTTTAAAGTATTTTATGTGTGGGCATATAAAAAAGTGAGTAGTGTAAAATAATCAAAGTATTATAAAAAGAAATTAATTTGTCCTGAAAGAGATAAAGCATATAGAAGCCACTGATATTGCACTTATGTGTAAAAATCAACAATTCAAATCGAATGCATTTCACACGCGAATATATAAAAAAATAGAAGTCTAAGATTAAAAGTTGCTAAAACAACTGGAATACAATGAAGAAACTCGCATGCTGCATATAATAAGAAGAACTGTAAGAATTTTTTATACCTAATTTCTTATTATGGCATTTTGATTATTTTACTTCTTCACATGCTTCACATGTAAAATACTTTAAAATAAATTGTTGATTTTCACACAAGCACAATATCAATAGCTTTTATTTACTTTCCTTCTTCAGGTACAACTTATGGTATTTTAATATTTTACATAGCTAAAAAAATCATAGATCATAGGTCAATTCTAAAAAGCTTGGGCCAGTCGACTCTTTGCTAGTACAATTTTTTCTGATCAAAATTAGTCTTTCCAGTGTTTAAAATTAGTGTTTTCAGAATTTTCATGAAAACACTATTCTAAATTTGTGCACAGTATAGATTTTTTACTATTCACCATTAAAAATTTTTTGAGAACAGTAAATAATAATAGTGTTTTTATAAATATATAATAAACAGCTGTATAATATTGCCATAAAAGCCAGAAACCAATAAATAAACCAATAAACTATTAAATATTTATCTATTTTTATTAAACAATTTGAATTATTTTTTTAATACTAAGTACAACTATAGTACGTATATATTTTTATTTTCCAATATACTATCTTTATATATTATTTTGGGGAGTTTTTTTTATGAAAGCTTGAGAACCGTGTTTGGATCTGAAATTTTGAACACTGGTCCTCCCTCTATATCAAATACATAATAAAATACTTTAAAATTAAATCGTTGTTTTCACACACAAGTGCAATATCAGTGGCTTCTATTTAGTTTCCTTCTTCAGGTACAAATTAATTTCTTTTTATAGCATTTTGATTTTACACTACTCACTTTTTTTTAGATGTCCCACATGTAAAATACTTTAAAATTAAATCGTAACTTTCACGTGTTAGTGCAATATTTATTTACTTTTATTCTTAAGGCACAAATTAATTTCTTTTTATAGAATTTTGATTATTTTGCGCTTCTTACTTTTTCATATACCTTATATATAGAATAGAATAATTTAAATTTAATCATTGATTTTCACATGTGAGCGCAATACCAATGGCTTCTATTTACTTTTACTTCTTCAGGTACAACTTAATTTCTTTTTATGCCATTTTGATTATTTTACACTGCTCACTTTTTTATATGACCAACATGTAAAATACTTTAAAATTAAATAACTCATTTTCACACGCAAATGCAATGCTAATTACTTTTATTGTGCTTTTCCTTCTTCAGTATGTATATATTTCAATTACCTTCTTTTTATGTATCTTACCATTCTCTACTTAACAAATATTGCATATTTTACATTGTCAATAATGAATTACTGAATAAAGGCAGTTTATACCAGTGTTGGCACTTCAAATGACCAATGACCAAATGACCAAATGAATTGGTCATTGGTCATTTAGTTATTTTATTTTTGAAATGACCAAATGACCTAATATAAAAATTATAATATTATAAAAAATAAAATCTATTGCTATATAGTTAACCTAGTCAAAACTGATAACCTGTCAAATTGATAAGTTTAAGTCTAAAATGGCGAATTAAAATGAATATACAAATTATAACAAATAAAATCCTCTTCCAGTATTTTATTTTTTGAAGATGGCAAAAAAATCTTGATGACTTTTTTGCAAAAAACATCATGTTAATATCTAGAGATTAGGCCCAGATAAAGATTATTCAGATAATCCATATAAGCAATCTTACAGCTATTTCATAATTTTGAAACACCTGATAAAAATTGGCCAAATGATTTTTCAGCCGATTCGATTAAGTTTGTTATTTCAGCATAATAGATTCACATATATATATAATTAAGATCAGATACTAATATAAATATTATTTAATATTTTATCTCTGGTAGAATGCAGAAATATGATATCTTCACTTAAAATATTAAAAAAAAAGTTTAGAAAGCTTATTATTTCGAAAAATTTGGGTTTAGCATATCATTTATAAAATGGGTTCTTAAGAACTTTCAAAAATATAGATACATTGAAAAGCTTCTATCACTTTCAGAACTACATTCATTGAATATGAATGATATAAATATTTTTAAAAAAAATATGAATTACTCTGGTTAGATGTTATAACAATTTGAACCAACTTGTATATACAAATAAAAGTAATAACTATTTTCATACAGGATCTTCTTTTAACACGTACTTTGTGCAATAAAAGTCTAATTAATATAGTGCATTTTTTATATTACTTGTTAAGACATAATTGACACACTAAACATGTTGAATAAGCATTCGAACAAAGGTTTAATAATGTTGACATTATTGTTATAACTGTCTGTATAATAGTCATTATGAAACAAAAATAGTTTTTATTATACATAAGCATCATGCCGAAATTACAAACTTAATTGAATCGACTGAAAAACCATTCGGCTAATTTTTATCAGACTCCGTCCTATTAAGCAACCCCACTCTATTTCGCTAATAGTTCCTTTTAATTGGTCTAAAGAATGACCCAATGGCAAAATAATGCAAAGATACCAAGCCAATATTTCCGCAGTTATGAGCGTAGTAATAGAATTAGCCCAGGCCAATTATAAAGGAGAAATAATAGCATATATACCTGATGAATTAATAGTAAGCGAAGCCAACGACCCTGAATTATTAGAAGCAAGTTATAACGAGAAAACAGGAGAAACAAGGGAAAAGTGAGGCCTAGCATTAAAAGACCAAAGCATAGAGGAATTAACCCGATTAATAAATTACTCTTTTTAGCTAACATTTTTAGAGCAATACTGACGGACAAGATGAATATACCTAGGCACAGCATTTAAAAGAGCAAAATTAAACGAAATAGATCTAAATATTAAATTATTAGCCAAAGAAAATATAAACATAGTTAATGGCATTATGATCCAATTATTAAAAAATGAACCAAGAGCCAGCCATCCCGACAAGTAGAGATTATACCCCTAGCTATGCACAAGGACTAAAAAATAATAATATGACAAGAGACCAAAGCACAAGGGGAGCTGAAAAAGACAGAATTATGAAAATAGCTATAACCGGTTTTGCTAACCAGTTAACCCGGATAACAAAATTTCGGCATGGCGTTAGCGGTTTGATTGTTATATTTATGCGATTCAAAAATTTCAAGAACCTTTGGAATGGCCAATAATTCAACTTATGCAATATGACCCAAATCATAAAATTTAATTCTTATGCGGTTGGTCAAATCCAAAATTTTTGTGCTATCTATTATAATCGTGTCAACTGGGTTACTCAAGTTATCTGGTTTTGAGTTTGTAATACAGGTTAGTTATCTGAAGAAATTTTATACTGGCTTAATCTTTACTAATACTGTAATATACTGGTGTTAAAGCAATCAATATAATGGCAACTTGTAATTAATGTGTTTTGTACTCCTAGCTTTAAACTCTTTTGTTGAGAATCTCATCATTCAATGGTGTAAGTTAAATTCAGGTTTTACATAAAATAAAAATTAATTGCTTATGAAATTCTTTTGCAACTTTTTTAATAGTGATAGTAACTTTTGTTAAATTTGTAGCTGTGAATTTTAAATATACTTTACCATACTTAGCAATCGATTTAAAATGATATGTACATATCGATATACTTGATAAATTCAAAAAAGGTTATATTTATCTAATAAGCAGGTTTATTTATTAACCGAAAAGAATTGCACGCATGTGATATATTTGTTGGACAATTCTAACACTAATAAGATATCAGTGTGATTGCAATTGGAATTAGTTAGCAGTTTCTCGTTTGTATAAATGCTGGCTGGTTGTCAGCTAGAATTTTTGTAATTACATGATCTTGGCCTACTTGCATAATGCAAGCTGACTGTGAAAAGATATTTAAGCTATCACAAAAATGGCAGGATTTCAGATTTCGGGTGGGGCAGAGCACAAATTGATTTGTACTGCTCTTTATATTATTTGTTATATATTTCTTGCTAAATTTGGCTATATTAGTATTCGTGCTATAACTTCTGAATTAGTAATTTCATTAAATTTAACTTATTTCCCCCCTTGCATATTTATTGGATTCCCTTGTTAGAACCGGAATCACCTATTTGATCGTTGCTTGCTAATGCATTACTGCTTAGCATATTATGTATTACGCATGTGTGTATTTATTATTTTTACTACTACAAAAAATTATTTGTATCTTGACTAATACTGTGCTATATTAATTGGGTTAATTTTTACGTATAACAGTTTTAAATTTAATATTTTTAGTTTTCGTGTAATGTTAATGATTTATTAAAAATACTTTTTTCACTATGTATTAGATAACAATTGTTAATAATATATAGTATACGAATAAGCACCAAATAAATTTCTTATATTTATTATTTTCAACTATAATGTTCATAATATATACTACTTTGAATAAAATAATGATAATATGATAATTTATAATCAAAAATTTAAAGCAAAGTTTGTATGTATAATTGTTATAACTCATATATAAAAATCTTCAATTCATCATAAATATCAAACCTAAAATTACATTAAATATATTAAAAATATATGTAAGAAAGTATAATAAATTATATAGTAGAAAAATTATTTCTTACAATGCTAATTATTAGCGAAATAAATATAAGAAATAGATTTTATAAAAAGTTAAAGTTTAGTTGTATGAATAACAAATTATATTTTTACATATTAGTGCAAATATATATCTACATATATTATCATATTTTAGTTTTATCGAATTTAAATACTTACTTTATATCTTTAAATTGCCAATAAAAGTAGGTGTATCTAATGTATCAATAAACAAAGTTTCGAGCTTCCACTTGCCTTCAGAATTATTAGGATGAATTGTAACTTCTTGTACAGATACAAAATCCATTAATTGATCTTTATTATTTTTCTCTAATAGCATATCAAACCAATTTTCAACTATTTTTTTCCATCCTTGTTCAGATTCAATATCCTCAGAATTATTTACTATTTCTTTAGTATTTTCATCTTTTAATGAAGAAATGCTATAATCACTTTCACTTTCATTTGATTGAGTTTCATCTTGTAAATCTTCTTGATTATTAGAAACTGGAAAAGCGAGATGTTTATGCCCATAAATAGTGATTTTGGCCGATAGTGAAAAAAATCGGCTAAAGGAAATTATCGGCTTAGCCAGTCAATTTTTCTAAAATCGGCTGATTGATTTATTATAATCAGGCATAGATCCAAAATGTTCTGATTAGAAATTCAACGAACGTAAAATACGAGCAAGGTCAGAATAAAAATTGAAGTAAAGCTCTGAAAAAGGCCAAAAGTTTTAGGTGTAAAATTGATTCACAAACCATAAATTTTTATAGCAGGGTTTATAATAAAGATTTCCTGGTTTTAAAAAAAACTCTTTCTCTCTGTCTATCACTTGTACAAAAATTTTCTCAACAAAAAATTGCAAAATAATTAAATAACTTTTATTTTTATTAAGTAAACCTTACTTTTGTTTTTAAATAAATAAATTTCACTCTTAAAAATACATATAATATTAAAGTTCCAAACTATTAACACTTAAAACCGTCAAAAGAAAGACCTTCTGGCTTTCAAATTACAAAATTGTAATTTACGGCAAAACTACTTTTATAATCTATCTTCCAAGTATAGAAAAAGTTTAAGAGATCATTTTTTTTATCATAACAAGCTATAGCTCATATATTTTTTTTTTTTTGGTGTCATGCCTCGTGACTTTATTATAAGCATATATTTTGTATATATTATGTGATACAATTGTTATATACTATTATTAAG
>CAJVPY010005154.1:0-11769 GCA_910591965.1 Dentiscutata erythropus
ATAGACCATATTTTCTATACTGTTTCTACATATTTTCAATTAATTCCAACAAACATGTCTCAATATTTCTCTCAACACGAATTTGATAGCAGAAGTGATGATGATGAAAATAATAATAATAATCATTATTACTATTATTATAATAATAATAATAATAATAATAATAATGTTCTGTAAGTATATACATAAAGAAAAAAATACTTAATGATAATTAAATAATTAATTATCTATTAATTATAATATTATATTCGTAGGTGGTTGCAGCAACAAGTAGAAGACCAGGCTGCAACAATTGCAAAGCTTAACCATATGGCTCTCGATCATTTGCAGCAATTTATTCGTCGGGAGCAGGAGCAAGAAGCTCTTATTGAAGAACAAGATAGATATCGGACTTGGTTCGAGAAGCGTGATGCCGCTTACCGAAATCTTCTTTGCCGGTTTGAGGAAGAAAGAAGAAGAAGAGAAGGAGAGAATAATGAAAGAAGAAGGGTGGAGGAGGAAAATGAGAGGGGAAGAAGAGGTTGGGGTGTTTTTGTATATAGAATAGTTTCTCTTTTTATTGTCTTTTTCTATTTTCTTAGAATTTTTCTTTTGTAAATAAAAAATAAAACTTTTTTCTTCTCTCTTCGTATTATTTCAAGTTTCGAGTTTTTCATCTTCTTTTAGAATTTTCTCCGAAAATTCTTATTTTCTTTTTAATTCTTCTTTCTCTTTTTTTTTTGGTAGAGTTTTCTGGCTTTAACTATTACTTAGGTAATATCTTTTCTTGTTTTGAATTAGGGTTTCCTAGGCTTCTGGGTCAGTTTTGGTCATTTCGGCATTCGTGACGTAAGTCAGGTGATCAATGCCTATAAATATATTAACCGATTATTTACTAATTTTGGTTTTCTTACTCTTTTCATTTTTCTATTTTCTAGTTTACACTCTTTGGTCTTTCACATTTTTCTTCGGGGTCTTTTCCATTTCGGTTGATATTTCTAATATTGAGTCTTGGCTCTACTTCATGCTTTGGTTCTTTTACAGATTGTCGAATCAGATCCATGGCCACTTGCTTTTGGACATGTCGAAAGAGTAGATCTTGGATATATTCAGGGTCTTGTTTCCGGTTTCTATATTGTTAGGTATTATTTTTATTTCATTTTATTTCTATTGGTCTTTCTTTCTTTTTAGATTTAGCTTTTTCCGGTTTTCGATTTTGTTTAAGATCTTCTTTTGCTATTCCTGAGTCAGTTCTAGATCTTTACTTAAATCTTAGAATAGATCTATGGTTCGTGCAACATCTTGAAACTTTTTAGAGAAATATATTTATTATTTTTTTTTTTAACTAGTCTTTGTCCTTTATTTTTTTATTTATTTTCGCAAGTTCTAATTCTTTTATTTTTTTTGGATATTATTTTTGGAACTATTATTGTTCCGAAATCATCTAGTTTGGCATTGTTCTTAGAGTCATTTGTCACTGTTCTTGGGGTCGTAGTCATCGTTGTTGTAGGTGCCATCGTTAGAGATCACTTTTAACCTTCGGTCTTGTTTTTGTTGAGGTTTTGTGTATTTGCTGCTTTATATGTATATATATATTTTTTCTTTAAGTCAACTTATATTGTCGTTCTTCTTTCCAGATTTTATCGTGGTTTCAGTATTCTATGCCTTGTTGCCAAGGTTCGTTCTGAAAAATCGTTATCATTTTCAGAATCATTATTGTAGGTGCTGTAATATGTTGATATCATCAGAGTCTTAGGTGTTTTCGTAGTAGTTTAGCTTCTTTCAGGCAAGCTATTTAATTTCATGGCTTTTTTAAGAAGCTTCCATTATTTCATCTTTATTTTTCTATTTATTTCGCTTCTTTTTTTTTAAAAAATTTCTTTTTTTATTATTATTTTTTTTTTAAGGTCTTTGTTATTTCAGGCAAGAATTTATAATTGTTTAAGTCTTTGTCAAAACTCAAGAGAGGTAGCTTCTGAGTAGATAGTAGATAAGGTTCTTTGGGTCTTGGCAGCAAATGGTATACTGAATAGTCAGGTATTACAAATTTATGAGGGAATTGGAACTTTGAGAACTTTTTCGCTTCGGAGCCTTATTTTGATAGCTGATTTCTTTTTTTTTTTCTAGATCATTAATATAAAGATTCTAGATTTTCTTGGTAAGAAGTATTATAGAAAATAGAACATAGGATTAGTGGAGCAATGTATCCTTTTCTTTTTATATATATATATATATATATTTTTTTTTGTATTCTTTGCTTTATCCGCTATTACAAGAAGATGTATTTCTTTTTATATGTCGATCTTTTGTTTTTTTTTTCTAATATTTAGGTATTGCTAAGTGTCGATTTCAAATGCGTAATCGGGTAGTGATCAAGTCTTGATATGTATAAGGGCTGGGTCTTTTAATTCTAGAATCATATGAGCAAACTAATAGAGATATAATGAGCCAGGTTCTAGATTTAGATTATAAGCCAAAACCAAAACGTGGAATATAGAGGCTTATCAACAATATATCCTTTTTGTGCATTGTATATTTTAGTTCTGTTGTGTTTTGTTCTATTAACTTTCTTCATAGGGTTAAAACAATAATAGGTAACAGATACTGAGCATATGTCGAATAGTCGAATTTAGTGTTTATGTTAGAATTGGAGTTGCGGCACTATTAGGATAAGATAGAGAGTAGCAAATATTTTTAAGATAAATATCAGGCTTTTTCTTTTTCTTTTTTTTTTTTAATCTAGCATTTTTTTTTTGGATGTCTTATTAACAAAGGTTCTTTTTCTTTTAGATCCTATTTCTTGATAGCCGATTGTCTTTTTTTCTTTAATAATCGACGTAGAGCTTCTATTCATTGATTGAATGTAGATGAAGTGATAATTGGCTAGTTGATAAGTTGTGGTGAAAACTCTTGTTTCTGAGAAGGAACAATTCAAAGAACCATTGTTTTGGAGACCAAAGAGCTTTAGAAGATCATTTAGAGTTCTCCAGTTAGAACCTCTAAACTTTGATTATGATTATTAGGTGCGAGACAAATGTCCTAGTAGGTAGGTATTATCAGATGGTTTAAAATGAGATTTTGCTGCAAATAGATTAGGGTTTAGTATTTAGAATAGAATCTAATAGTTAGAAACGAGGATTTGATATATTAAGGGTTAGAATTAAGAATGGATCAAATAAGGTTTGGGGAATAGTATCTAGAGCTATAATAAAAGGAGAATTCGAATGGTTAGAAACGGGTTTCTAAGTTAAGGTTAGAAAATCAGGTTTATGGGTTCAAATTGGGGATAAGTTAAATGAGTTAAATTAGAGATAAGGAAATAGGATAGTTTATAGTTAGAAATATCAGGTTTAGTGGTATGAATTTGGTGGATTTGTGTTAGAAATGAGTTTTTAGGTTAAAGTTAAGAATGAGAAAAATTTAGGTTCAAATTTGGGAATCAGTTAAGAGATTGGGTAAAATGAACTAGATTGGAAATGAATTCTGGGGGTTTAGAATTAGAGATCAGATAGTTTATAATTAGCGATAGGATTGGATTTAAAGCTAGATAGAATTGGGTCTAGAGTTAGATAAAATGAATAGGATTGGGAATAGACTTTAGTATTTGGAATTTTAGATAATCAGATAGTTTGTAATAGGTGTTAGAATCGGGTTTAGGATATAATGTATGCGTGTTGAATTAAATAAATAAATAAATAATAATAAAGAAATAGCTGTTTGGTAAATTGCATATGCTAAGAATCAAGAAATTGGCTTAAGTTCTTCGCTTCGCTTTTAGTTACGTGATAAGGCACTTCGTTTCGAAGATTTGGGCAAGTGCTGGATTTGAGCTCTTTACTAGTTTGGAATGTTATTTTTTTTGTATTATATTTTTTTTAATTAAGAAAACTATAGATATTTTCTACTAGAGAGTACGTAGTAGAACTTTTCTAGCTTTAGCATTTGAAGAGTACGTGTTAGAATCTTCTTAGCTTCGATAGTATCGTATAGACTTCCGAGACATAAAATTTCTGAGTTTATATTTACAGGGTTGGGATTACTTACGCCTACACTTTGGCTCATGAGTAATCTGCACTTAACACTCTTGGTTAAGGTTTGCAGTAAGCTGCGAGCTATGAGTCCTTATGCCTATACATTTGGCTTGTGGGGTACCTGTCCAAGGGATCTAACCTCGGGGTTGCAGTAAGCTGCAAGCTCTGGGTGCTACAAATCAGAGGCTTCAAATAGCCCTTCTGTACAAGTCTCTTTCAACTTGACAGGACTTTCCAGGTGCTACGAAAGCAAAGGCTTCAAGTGGCCCTTCTGTACAAGTCTCTTTCAATTTAACAGGACTTCCAAGTGCACTATTACTCCTTTAGTAATAGGTATTCACAAATAAATAAAGTAATCTTTAGGAGAGGATATCCAAGTTAATGGGTCCAATATTTTCAAGCTTCTTGGAAGATTTTCTATAATTTCAGAGGAGACTTTTTAGATTTTTTTTTGGTAGAGACTTTTTAGAATTCCTGGTAAGACCTTTTAGTATTCCGATAGAGTCTTTTTAGCTATTCCAGAGGAGACTTTTTAGCTATTTCCACCAGGAGGCACCAAAATGTTACAAGTGGAGTAGCCTTCTTGATTTACCACCTGCAACATGGCACATAGCGACAGAGATCTCTAATACAACAGGGTGAGATATGAAGCGGTGTGGAAGTAGAATATTTCCTCACTAGGGCAGTTCAGTATATTCATTAGAAGCATAGAAACATGGTTTACTTTAGGGCAAAGATATGTTTATTTATTTATGATACAATGCCTAAATACAAAGCTATCTATAGGCATCTATTCCTATAGAATTCTAATATTTTAGAACATTGCAGGGAACAAATCCTTCAGTACAAGAAAGGTAAAAGCTAGAGTTTATATAGCTTTTACAATACATATAAAAGGTATAAAAAGTATAAAAAGTATAAAAGGTATGAAAGGTACAAAAGGTATAAAAGGTATAAAAGGTATAAAAAGTATAAAAGGTATAAAAGGTATGAAAGATACAAAAGATATTATCTAGCTAACCGATAGCTCATTCTATAACAGTACCTTTAAAGATAAGATAGAGGCATCTGAATGGTACATGAAATCTGCTAACAGCAGAAATTTAAATAGTAAATTAGAAGTCTCTAATAAAAACAATATTAGAAAGCGATCTTTTTCAAGTCTCCAATCATTATCAAAACAAAACAACTGATTTTTTGCTTTTGGGAAAGATTCTAAAAAAGAACTTTCGGCTTTAATTACACAGCATAAATTAACTATGGAAAATGAAATACCAATTGTTCATTTACATAAAGTTCAATTGGGCTTTAATAATGAAACAATTAACTTAAATTACCAACTATCTAAAAAAAAAATAGAACTTTTTAAACTAGATGCCACCGTTTGAGCATGTGATAAATCCTTGTTGTTTCGAGATGGTTATCGTTGATTGGCTAGTGTGAAGCCCCAGCTTATTCAAGTACATCTTGTCGCCGCACGAAGAATTGAAATAACAAGTTCAATAAATGAGACAATTAAAATAGAAACTTTTAGTATTGATAATCAAAGTAGTCAACTCTGTATTTATGATAAAATAGTAGTCGATCAACATGAAATTGGAAATGATATTTATAGATCAATCAGATTTATCTTAACTATACTTCTTTCTATTTGGAAGCAGTTTTCTCTGCCTATTCTTGTCCCAGAAGATACGATCAAACTAAAACTTGGAGGTGACGACCGTAACGTTAGTCAGATACAAAACCATGTGATGGTGACTGTTTGTCTTTTAAATGAAGGCAAGAAGGTTTTAAAACCTAATAATCAGTATTGGTAAGATTATAACAAATACTGTAAGTTTAATTGTATAATATTTAATTATTTTAATTATTTATTATTTAGTATTTGTCTGTATGTTGGGCACAAAAAGTATGATGTGTTGATGAAAGTTGGACATATATTTGAGCATGAGCTCTTCGATCTCAAGAATAATAGTTTTTTGGATAGTGGTGGTATTCGTTGGCCTGTAGAGTTGTATTTTTGTGGGAATTGGAAGTTTATGTATATTATAATGGGATTAAATGCTCCAAATGCCAAGTATTTTTGCTTGTATTGTAATTGCGATACAGAATTGCGATGGAATATGGATCAGGTTTGGGCAAATACTGGCAATTCTAAATGTAAGTTACATGCTTTCTTTAGAGCATTGTATAGAATTTATTAATTTCAATTCAATAATTTCAATTAGGTACAAAAAAACTATCCTTGTTTCCAGCAATTAATTAAAGCCATTATATTCCCGATGAGTTGCACTTGCTTCTACGAATATCGGATGTATTAATGGAATGTTTTTTCAATGACTTATTCAAAAAAAAGAATTCGAAAAACAGATCAAACCTACTATTGAATCAGTATTTAAAGACCACTTTGCAATTCGGTTTGAATTTTTTAAATCAATGAACAACAAATGGAACTGGACTCTGTTGATGGGTTTGGATAAAAAAAAAATGTTAGAAAGGTTTCTGGTATCGCAATTTATTTCTAGTGTACGAGGAAAGGATATTGAGCAATTGTGGCGTGAATTTTTCCAATTATATAAGGTTTTACGACGATCACAACTTTCTGACCAAGAAATCTGTCAATATAAAACTGATGCAGAAAATTGGATTCAAACGTTTTGTCATCCTTCTTTGGGCTCTGTAAATTCTTCGCAAAAATGTAGGCTTTATCGAAAAGCAGATATAACCCCGTATATGCATGTATTTGCAAAGCATATACCTTTATTTATACAGCAATTAAAGATAAAAGATCTTTCTTTAAAAATTTTTCTACCTCGGGTATAGAAAAAAAAAACCATGAGCAGGTAATATAAACTTTAGCTAAATTACAGTATATTTGCAACGTATACTTTTTAATAAATTTATTATTAGGTTCGATTATTTTTTGGAGGTATGACTATGGGAGGGGAGTGCAAAAAAAATTCTGTCATCTATGATATAATATCCTTTGAAAATCGGCAACTTTTTTATTTAATGAACGATACTCCCACAGAAATTACTATCCAAAATATTAATGTTAATAATAAAGAAAATTTATTAAATTAAAAATAAAATAATTGGCTCATTTGTATATAAACAAAATTTTCTCAAAAAATTTTTTGACTCACCAACCCGAATTTAATAATTACTGTTTTATTATGTAATTTTAATGCAAATATTAACTCAAGTTTTTTTTTTTTTTTTTTTTTGAAGGCTTAAACTATTATGAAGAGTCTTATGGTGGTAATATTTTGCAAAGCCAACAATCTTATATCGCAGATCTAGAATTGTCTAAAAAGAAAGATAAAGACACTCAGTTGCTATCCAAATGTTTTTAGATTCTGTAGAGTCACGAAAAGCAATTTATAATTTGGAGATATTAAATAATAATTATTAACAAAAATATTTATCCAATACAAATAAAAATAGATAGCACCAGATATTATATAGTTTTATGATGAAAATTATAATAAATCACGAATGTGGTTACCATGGTGATAATAAATGTTCTTTTAGCTCCAGAAATGGCGAGCAATATGTACCAGCATATATTACTGGCAATATTATTAGATACTATTTAAATTTTGTAATAGTAAGTAATATGAGTATTTTATATTAAAAATAGAGTCAACTTAGGTAATTAACAATTTAGAATTAAAATTTATTTAAAGAAATGCATACTATCCGCCTAACGAAATAAAAAATGATATATCAGCAAATAAAGCTGCATATTGCTAAAGTATAGCACATAGACTTTTATTCTTATATAATAAAATTATTATTCATTGAGGCCTTGTAAGTACTATGTTATTTTATTGAATTTTATATTTATTAATTCATTAATAATTTTGATATTCAAATCCAATTATTCGATAAGAATATTCACTGATTATTCACATTTTTAAGGAAATAACGAACTAATAAAAGGTATACTGTTTTAATATATTAAATATTGTAAAACAATGTCGGGATAAAGATTCTTCTAATCGTTCAAAAAAAATTAACTATCAATACTAACTTATTCTTAATGAAACTTTTAAGTCAATACAAATTTAATAAAAAATTTTCTTTGCATATATAATATGTAATTATTTAAATAATTGAAATTTTATTAAAATAAGAATTTTACAGTAAATACATACAGTAATTCCAAAATAAAAAATTATCTATTTTTAATTAAAATAAATTAATGTGTTGAATCCAGTTACATGTTATCTGAGTAACCTATTAATAAAGAGATACATTATAAATATGAATAAATCTTTTAGATAATGCTATTAATTAGAATTACCTACTATCAAATTTTTAAAATCGAATTCTTTGCATTTGTTTTTTTTAATTTATACAATTACAATCGCATATATTTTATCAGGGGGTTTTTTTTTTTTGATAGATTTGTTATGATAAATGAATACTAAATGCTGCTTTATGTTTGTTTTTTTTAAAAAATCATTATATAATCGAACTTTAAATATTAGTTACAATATTCAAATATTTTATTTTTTTTTTGATACTTTATACAAAAGAAAATATCCATATATATAGCTGAATTCTCTTTCAATTGATTATTGACTATGTATATCAACTACTGTTATATAATTTAACATTTATTTTTATTAGAATCAAAAAATAAAATAATACTATATTTGCTTAAATATATTTATCTTATTAATTTGTTTAAAAGGGACACAAGATGGTATAAATCTATAGCCGTTTTGGGAGGATCTCATATCCATCAAAGAATTCTTATTCGAATCAATATTATAAACTTGCGGTAGGTTTAGTGCTCGCGAATTATTGTGATTCGTTTGATTTACGGCAAGTCTTATAAATCAAAAATAAATAAATAAATAAATAATAAATTACTATATAGTTTAAAGTATTATGTTAATAAAATACAATATTCTAATTCTTACTGTTCAGAAAATTCTCCAGAATCTGCTACAAACTTACAAGTAGCAGTTCCACATTGAAAAATATGATTGTTCTCTTTTAACTCTGTTTGCGACCAACTGAAGGTAACTTCGTAAGAACTGTCATTATCTATAAATAAAATATAACCTTTAGTATTTAATTTCTGATCTTGTCGAACATTCCAATAATCATAATTGATTAATTGCTTTAATCTGAATTCTCTGTCTTCACCCTGAAATAAACAAGTATATTTTCATTATACAGAACTATATTGAAAAGAAGGCTCATTCTCAAAAAGGTAAACAAATATATTTTCTGGAAAAGCATTAATAGAAACTTGTTTTGTGCTAACTGAGTGCCTGTTAAAGCCAAGATGCTTTTTAATAAGAACTATAAATGCATCTTGATAAATCATTATTTGCTCAAAAGGGGGTTTAATAAGTAAATAACGGTGGGGTATAATTTTGTTATTTCAATGCCTGATTCTTTTATGGATTATAAGTTCTTTCCGAGTAGAAAAGATTTCTTGACAAAGTTGGCATTTACTAGTCATTGTCAAGTTCTATAGATGTCAGATATGTGAGCATATATAAAATTTTTTATATCGAAAATTTTTATTGGTTATCTATTTTTAGATATCACGTTCAATTTAGGGGACATATTCGAATTGTAAAAATCTGCCCATATGTAGATTGGCAAAATCGATGATCGGACAAATAACTCAATTTGGTTTTACCTTGCTGCTTGGAACGAGGAAGTATCTATAATGATGTAAGAGGCATCAAGAACATAGTAATTGTATTTTTTTTTATTAAGAATTTATACTTTTATTAAACATACTTTAAATTTATGTATGTACATTATATTTTATTCAGTACATATAAAATTTAAACTCATGTATATCATTATTAATTGACGAGAATTTTATTAATTTGACGGGAATTTGAAGTAATGTCTACGAATTATTGTCAATTAAACTTAATATATAATGTTTTACAATTTATAATATAAGAATCGAAGAAAAGTTCATATATATAATAGAAATTCTAGCTTAAAGACAAAGATTACTGTGTTTATAATTTATAAATTATTAACTTATATCTGTTTAGTGTTTGTAGTCGAATTCGCATAGTCGATTTATCAACTTAGCCGACTTAGTCGGCTGATTTTTTTATTAAAGTACCAATCAGATTCGATACATCGTACTAAGAGTAGGAGCCAAAAAATTCAGAAGAAAAATAAAACACAAGCAAGGTTGCTGGGGTTGTAGGCACGGGTAATAAAATAGGCATGCCCTACAATGATCACATGACTGATAAGTAATTGATAAAATCATCATTTCAAGCTATAGTGCAAAAAAATTTAAATGTTTTATATAATTTACTATTATAGACATTCGCTGAATATCAATATAAATTTATAGTAAAAAGTTACATAAGACACAAGTAGTAATAAACATCATATGCTTTATTAATTTATTATTCGAAGCATAGCAAGAAATCTTTATATTTTAGTTAAATGATTATGTGTAATGTGACTAAAGATCAAATGTAGTTTTTGTTTTGAACTTTTAAATTATAATTACTTCGTTTTGCTTGCAAAACTAATTATCATTATTGTGAAATAGTATTATTATTTCTAGCCAATTATTGTAGTTGCTTTTATCATGTGACTTGGACATGCCAAGACAATAGTGATTGTAGTCGATTGACTAACTGTCCATCGACTGAGTCATTGGAAAAGTCATCGCTTAGTCGACTAAGTCATTTAGGAGTTTGCATTCAAAATATTATTTAGTTATCTCAGTATTATTTAGTTATCTAGTTTATTATTGGTCAGATCAATAAATTTATTCAGACGCAATCTTTTTTGTGAACAATAACTTTTATATATCTCCCGAACAATAGTTTAATTAAAATTATGAAATTGTTTAGTCAGCCTACTAAGTCGGTCAGGAGGCGACTACACCGACTAAACTGACTAGCTCAAGTCGACTACAAACACTACTAGACGATCAAAAAAACACTACCCAGGTTACCCGACAGTAGGGTGTCCAGATTTCTGCAATTGCAGAATTTCTGCAAATTCTGCAATGCATTTTGCAGAATTTGCAGAATTTGCAGTATTTGCAGAATTTGCAGAATCCGCAGTTAAATAGTGTATTGTTGTTGGTCAAATTTATATTGATGATCAACTTTTACGCAGAATTTGTACATGACAAGTTAGCTAGCGCAAAAAAAAATTATTATCATTATAGCTGTTTTCATAAATTCTGGGACACCTAAAAATTTTCTTATTTCCCGGAATCTTTTTGGTTTCGTCCGGTAAATTACCTAGCTCTCTGGAAACTACATCGCTATTTTCAAACCTTCAGTCCAGAGACAGTGATGTAGTTTCCGGAGAGTTAGATAATTTACCAGACGAAACCGAAAAGATTCCAGGAAATGAGAAATTTTTAGGTGTCCCAGAATTTATGAAAACAGCTGTAATAAGAATAAATATTTTTAGCTTTATATTTGACCACTGCTATAAAGAATTAATTGATATTGAAGCATGCTTAAAGGGCTTAGAGGCTGGCTCGGTTTAAGAAAGGTAAGAATTTAGTTAAATATTTTATTTTAATTATAGCTGTTTTCATTATTCCTGGGACACCTATAAAAAATTAGCCGAAAAAAATTTTCGCCCGGTAATTTTTTCGGCATAATAAATTCAATAAAAATTTATATAATACTGTAATATATACGTAATTTAAAATCAGGTGGCTAATATAAATAAAAAATTATGCACATCTCTTGTTGAATTCAAAAAATATGATATTTTCAAACCA
>CAJVPY010005155.1:0-11769 GCA_910591965.1 Dentiscutata erythropus
CGACATTCAATACATGTCTTTATTTCTTTAGAACTTTTTTTATTTGCACTTTTGAAAGCTTCATTGGGCTTATTGAGGTAACAACGATTACATTCTTTCATTTTTTTTCGAATTTGGTATTAAAAGTAACATCAAGTAAAAAAGTAAATATTATATTTAATATACATACGTATTTACGTACGTACGTACGTATATACATACATACGTTAGTTATTAACAGCTAAATTAGAGTTTCTGCTTCTCCAAACAATCATATCACGTGATCTGAAAAAAATTTGGGTGGTGAATTTACCCCGGTACACTTAGACGAACTCATGCTCTCTATGTGATACAAGAGTAGAGCGGGCGCCACCGGAGCCCCTATTAAATAACATCAGTAAATTTTAATATTTTCCCAGTAATAATAATAAATATCTTGTTACTTATTAAATAAATAAAATAAATTTAAGATATACTAAAAAACTATTGAATTAAAAATAAATGAATGGAAATACAGTATTAGAATTATTGTGATTTCTACCATGAGTTACAGCAAAAAATTCTGTTATAAAAACTCGCTATTTTGGTGACTACAGTACTGGTTAAAGTTGTTGTAAGTTGCGGTGGAGTTGTCTTGTGGTCGAGCTGGCTTGCATTATAATCCTCCCAATTTCTATCGCGAGTTACTGTAAACATTTTGTTGTTACTATTCTGGTCATTAGTGTTCCGCAAAAAAGAACCGGCTGGAACGGCATTTTTAGTGGGCATAAAAGTAATGTTTCACAAAAGGTACTCGAACTAAAAATCATATTTATAATAGTGTGGGGAAATCTACACTAGAAACATGGTTCATTTTGTATTTTACATATTCATGTCGCCACTAGCAAGTCTTCAAAGTTCTTCAAAGTTACCGGTTCCGGTTCGGTTCTGGAACCGAATCTGGTGATTTTGAAGGCTTGTTACTGATAGCAGGCACGTGAAAGATACAAAGCGAAGCCTGTTTATAGTGTGGGGGTTTTCGCACTATTATAAATACCATTTTTAGTTTAGATACTTTTTATGGAACACTACTTTTATGCTCACTAAAAATGCCGGTTCCAACCAGTTCTTTTTTGCGGAACATTACTGGTAATGATGAAAGGGAGAGTTGCTTGTATCAGAATTATCGTCATGAATTACTATAAAAAATACTGTTACGAACTTTTCAACATAATACACAGTTAAAGTTTAAGTTGCATTGAAATTATTGTGATTTATTACTATCATAAATCGCTGTAAAAAAATTTTCATTCAAAACTTTGCTCGCTATTCTAATAATCACAATATGTGGTTGAATTAGTTTGCGTTCGTGAGTTACTGTAAAAAATTCTGTAGCGACTCACTAACGCATGTTATTAACGTTATCCATTTTGATTATTAATTCACGGATCGATTACTGAATTATGACGCTCCTGTACAACATTAATTATGCAAACGCTGATGAATCCAAAATTACGATGTTATTCGAATACAAATAGTGGATTGCATGTACTTGAAATTTGGTACTGCATGATGATTAAGTTTTCCTGCTACGTAACATATACGATTATCCATTTTTATTTTAATTATATTTCTTTACCAGGAAAATGGTGAATAATCAACTTAATCATTCATAAATCCAGTAATAAGGCTCATTAAATAATTGGCCCGTTATTTTATTTTATTTTTTCTTCATTTTTATTTTATTTTTATTTATTTATTTTTTATTTATTTATTTTTTTTTTAGGATATTACAGTAAAGTGTAATAAGTCTAGATCTATTTATGTATGTACTATTTTTATATGTGAACGTCGCCAATAATTGAAGCAAATTGAAGAAACAAAAGTTTATGTATGCAACGTCAGTCTACACAGCCAAATAAATCATGAAAAACCGAATATCGAGTCAAGGTTTTTATAATAATTCGGAATAATTTTACGTAAGCACCTATAAATATTTAGTTATTGTTCCAGATAAGTTCGTGACTCAAAGCCACAGCGTAGAATTTTTGACGTTGTTTATTTAATTAGTTAAAATAAGATGTAATATATCAAAATAAAACTTCTGGCGCCTAGATCGCGAACATTTTTCATGTATGTGGTACATATGTACGATTAAATAGCGAAATTAGTTTTTTGGGATAAGATTTGCAATCTAGATTTATTAGGTTTATTACGTAAGCACGCTACGATGCGTATCGAACGATCTAGGCAAAGTTACCAAAATTAGCTTAATAACAAAAAGAAAAAATAGTAAACATGACCGAGAATATGACATGTTTTACGCGATGAAAAATATATATAAATACTGAATTCTAACATCTGGCAGAAATTAATGATTCCTCAAAAAAAAAAAAAAAAAAAAAAAAAAAGGTAGTACGATGAATTTATAAAATAAAAATATGCTAGAGAATTCTTTGCTTATTTTTCTTCTCAGAAATACTTTTTTTTTATATTAATACCAGCAATACTTTTTTCTCTATTAATGCTAGGAAATATATTAATAGTCAGAAAATAACTTATTATAATTAATTACACTTCCAATATAATGATCTTTAGTGAAATGAGGTATCTTTGGAGAAAAAAACGACCAAAGAGTGACTTCTTTAAATGCACACTCTGAACACACTATCCCTCTAAATATACACTCAAAATTCTTCCCAAATATATTCCAGACCCCATAACGCACTCCTTCTTATTGTTCTTAAAATATACGTTGTTAAAACTGTGTTCATATGGTGAAATACATTTAGAGAAGCACTCTATACTATGGATGACGCATAGAAATAATATATTTTTTATTGTTATAGAAAATAATATTCATGTTGATATAATTATATAAAGTAACAGAGGTAATTAAATGAACTCGCTTATATAAGAGTGAAGTTTACCACACACACGAAACTAATTAATATTTTTTTTAAACTCTAAGGAGGAATGAAAGAAATGTCTAATTTATTGTAGTACACTATTAATTATTTTAATAAAGATAATTATTGTTCTGTTGATTTTTATAATATATTAAAATCTTCAATTAATAATAATTGTTAATAATTGCATGTTTTGGGTAAGTTGAATAGTTCTCAAAATAATTATTCTTAGATTTCACGTGAGCTAACAATGTGTAAAAATTTATTAGCAAACGGAATTTTAATTTTGACATTTAATATTCAAGTATAAACAGGTATGCTTGTTTTGGATAATATTATCAAATTAACATTTACTAACATGCTACTCTTTAAAGTAACCAGAAACTTAAACACCTGTTCGTGGGATAAATCAGAAATTGTGGCGATTATGTGGTATAGTTATTATTCCTATACCTTAGCCTAATAATAAGATGATCTTTAATACATAAACGTTCTTATTTAGACATGATATACGGGTGGGGTAACTCGGAAAATTTCGGATATTATTTATAGAATTTCAGAATTCTGTTAGTAGCACCATATCCAAAAAAAGGATTGAAGAGCACTGTGATTTTAAAGAGTGTATTGAATTTATTACTACAAAGTAACGTACATACATACGTTCGTACGAACGTACGTGCGTTCGTATGTTGTAATATATAATTAGAAAAATGTCATCAAATTAATGCAGAAATGAATTTTCAATGATTTTACGTTATCATTCTTCGTTTGAATCCTTTACAAGTCAACAATTCGTTACATCCGACATTTGTTAAAGTCAGCAATTTACATGCTTAAAATTTTTATTACTAACGCTATACTGGATTAGAACAAAGTTTTAGTTTTTTTGATTTCGTGCTTTGATAATCTTATAAAAGCAATAAACAAACTGACATAAGCAAAAGCCAACAAACAAAGAAGTGCTTTTTTGACAAAACACAAAATTACGTTATGCTGACATAAGGAATATCTTTCCTAATTTGTATTGCCGACGTTTCTCTTAGAATTAAACTTGTGAATGAAATTTATTGGTAGTTTTGGTAGGTTTGGTAGTTTTGATAGTTGACATTTCTGATGTGGCTAAAGTGGCTTGGTTTTTTTATACAAATGAATGTTATTGTAGATAATTGTAGATAATGATAAGATACTGTATAACGTAAACCTCGCTATCGTCATAATGATAGTCAAATCTTTGAATATTTATCAATAAAGAATTAAAAGTATAACGCGAAACATTTATTATACTGTATTCACAAATGCGTGCTGGCATAAACTGTAATTAGCGCATATAAAACAAATACCTTGTTTTACGCAATCTTGTCAATTACTGCATAAATAAAATGTTAAGTTATAACAAATTACCATAATTTGTGACATTATGAAAATTGTCCACAACAATCGTAAAGTCTAAAAGAATAGATAGTCACATCTACTTATGGCATTGCATATAAATTCCTGTCCTTTTCTCCACTAATTTTTTTTTTTTTTTTTTTTGAAGTCCAGCAATATTTATGTCAACTATTATTAGTCGCGTTGCAAATTATTAAATTATTTGTTGCTTCCTTCGTTCCTTTAATATTTTTGTCATCGTTTCAACCAATAAATAATGTTTATATCAATAAAACAAAGGCGTATTGATGAGGCTTGCATTCCGTGTCGCATACTGAAAAAAAAATGTAATGGACAAAAGCCTTGTGAAAGGTGTAAGAGGAGAAAAAAAATTGCCTCGTGCAGCTATAAGTCTGAATTTGCTAAATGTGAAACTCCTGAAATAAATTTTCAACCATACCGAATAACTAAGACAAAAGAGGGTAATATGACTTAAAAATCAGGTATACTTTATGTTGTATTTTACATACTTTACGCTAAAATACCGATTTTTTTCAGTTTCGCTCGATGGTAAGAAATTTATTTTTTTCAATATAATTTTAAAATTTGATAGTATTGTTCAAACTCCTATTACTTTTGCCTCCCTGAAACATTCCTTTATTAAATACAGACAAGGACTCTCCTAGAGTTATCTTGCCCTACTATAATCAACCATTACATGATTCCAATAAACCATTGCAAGGCTCTTCTATAGCTGACTTGCCCAACTGCAATAAACCAATTTCAAACATAAATTGTCACGTAAATGTTTCTCAAGGTAAAGAAATTAGTTAATGTAAACTAGTTCTTGTATTAATCAGAATAAAAACTTTATGATCCTCATTAATTATTATTTTTAATATAAAATTCAGTTCAAGTACCCAACGTGAACGATCATTTATTTACAGCATCTGAGCCCCAATTACCTTTGACTGCTTCTTATAATGTTAATACACCTTGTTACAATAAAGAATGGTCATTGTCATTAAATATAAATTCATTACAAGGTTAATAATAAAGTGCAAACTCACGTTTATATATTTATATTTTTTTAATCTATTTTTTATTATGATATTTAGGCCCAGCATTAAACAGGTATTAGTATGATCAAGACTATCTGACTATGATATTTAGTCTCAATTACAAAACTTCCTGCTACTATTTCATCTAATATACACAACAAATCCTATCTCAATAGAGAATTACAATTGTTATCAAATCAAAACTGTCATTTAAATTCATCAAAAGGTAAAGACAAAAACTATAATTTTTTTTTTTTATATTTATAAAATTTAATTATAATAATTATGTTTTTTTTTCAAAGCATCAAGCATTTATCAACGCCATCATGACTACCAAAATGTAGATAATCATTTAAACTCATCTAAAGGTAAAAATTTTTTATTACAATAAAATGAATATCTAACAATATTTTTAATTTTTCAATATTTCTATATTTCAGACTGTTTCTGCCAATTATCCAACCCGCTTATCGAAATTGATATGTACGCTGAATCACCTCTAGATATGGGTCAAGTGAACACGTGTTTTGACACCAGTTATCAACCTCCACTTCCTTCGATTTTTGGAACTTAAATTAATACATTAACCACTAATTAATTCCCATTATTATATATGTAAAGCAAAAAAATAGATGTATGCAACTTCAATTATTCATTCATCAAAGCTCGCGATTTAGAAATAATATATCACCTATCAATTCTTATTATTGTATATGGAAAGTCAAAATTTGAAGTATGGAACTAAAACAAAAAATCTACTTAATAAATAAATGTTAAACAGCCGTTTTTCTGTTCAATTGTCCGTTAAAAATCGTGATTTAGAAAAAAAAAATCAGTGAATTAATTTGAGTATAGTTACCAATAAATTTATTGGCATCATGTCAACGTGCGTATTAATTTAGCCAACAACGAAATTCTTAAAACATTCAAATTACTATAATGTAAATATAATCAATTTTATAACGCATAACGATTGGTTTTGTTAAAAGAATTGAAATTTTTTTTTAGGATGCAATATATTTATAAAGCTTACTTTAGATTAGTCAGTCAATTTTTGTCACGTAAAAAATTATCGACACAGCATGCCAGAATTAAGGTTATGATTAGTATTGGTGTGGCAAAATTAGACCACGAGTCTCTATATGTTAAGAAGTTTATGGAACAGTACACATGTAAATGATTGCTATTACGTAATTATTTAGTGTCGCAAACTATTCGTAAAAACTGCCCGTGCGTGAACCTCTGCGAAATGCTGGAAGCGCAGTCACGAGAATGCTGCACAAAAACAGTGCTATTATCGTAACATTCAGGTGAAACAAAAACACTTGGTACCCAACAAAATTGGTCCTCAACTGTGAATGGCTGAGGGTAACCGAAAAAAATTTAACCGCAGCCGTCCATTAATCAATAACTCCTTTGGAAAATAAATATAATCATATAAAGGCTTTTTTTTTATAAGCGTTACTATTTTGGGAATCAAAAATTAACTTCTGGTCAAAATTACATAATGCATGCCGATCTATGACATTTATAGTGCGACGAGCTAGTCCAATCGGGGGATCGGCGATAGTAAAGAGCGCTTTGGCATAAAACGCATGTAATGTTACAGTATACATAGTTTTCTCAACAAAAATGTATTTTCACAGCATTCTGACTAATGCTTTTGTATTTAAAATGCTAATTCATTATTCGCCATTCGAAACTTCTAAATTTCTTGAAACCTTATCATCTTTCTAAAATATTTATCTTAATACTTCAATCGCTACATCAAGATCACAGAATACTATTACGCAAGATAAAACCTGTCCTAAAATCAGTAAAACCTGAAATATGAAACACTAATAGTATTGTTTTTATTTATTAAACTGTAATATTTATTCAATTCATTAAAATGTTAAATTCGGTTGAGTATAATTTTTCAGATCTGCATTCATAGACAGGCATTCATCTGATTGGCTGATATAAATAAATTGCTTGAGTTACTTATTTATGCACTTTCAATGTTTCAAGAATTGTAACGTTTCACTAACAATAACCATGAAAGAGCCATTACTAGTTTAAACGAACGTTATGATTCTCTGAAAAAATCTCGGATCTTCTTCCCGAATATTTTGTTAAAAAAGTACTAGCTGGTACGTACTGATTATGGAACCGCCTTACTCCACTGGCAGCTCATTTAATCGACTCACGCCAAGTGACAATTTACCAAAAATATTGTATACGTATACCTGCAACCAAACAAATGCTAACGTTAACCCTAATACACGTGATGTCAGTGAAGGGATTTTTTCCGAATTTGGCCTAAATTATGTTTGAAAAAAGTATTTTTAGTAGTAGCATTTTTTATATGAAATAACTATAATGTGTGACGTATTATGGTGAATAAATTTTGGTAATAATGTTGACAACCATGAAAATTAATTTGGCTGACATGCGGCATAATAATTTTTTATTAATATGGTCAATTTAGGCTCACGTGTATGCAAGTTTATACGTTAAAATAATGATCGCAAAAAAGTAAATTAAAAAGGCAAACCTTATTTACGAGCTTTAATTTTAAAAGAACTTTACATATTATTGACATGTTACGTATTTTAATAATGCTATAATCAACTTAATACTTTCATTTTGCGTATTAATTTAATTTTACAAATTTAAATAACTAGATAATTAAGTATACGTAACACGGATTAAATAATAGATTGATGTATGGGGTGAAAGGGCCTATCTCATTTTGAGATAATTGAGTTTAATCATTTGTTTTGATTTTCGGACTGATCCGGGATTAATCAAATTTCACGATTTTAATTGGTTAAAGGTAACAGATGACTATCGGGTAATCTCGTGATGGGATTTGCCTTAGGAAGTCTCGTGTAATTTTTTATTATGCAAATCGACTTTCATTTATAATTGAAAAATATCAATCGTGTCAAAATTTACATGAATTTAATAAATACTCATTTTCCGAAAAAATGCAAAATGGTCCCTTTTAATACGGGACACCCCATATGCGTATGAACGGTATTGTACCATAAAATATGGGTTAAATGTAATAATGAACCACTAGCGAAAGTGGGACGGCTAAAAGTCAAATATAATTACATTTAAAATAAAGGGTAGAGTTTAGCTATTTTAATAAAAATTATTTATTCAAATATAGAGATTCTTTTTTTGGTCAATTATCACGGTTAATTAGCTAAGGCGATTGCCCAATATTAGATGCTTACACAGGTTGAATCAATGAATATCGGATACATACCGGGAGACAAATTTCCTGATATGTACCCGATAATCTGCCATAGATTCGCCAAATACCTGCTGTATATCAGCAGCATATTGAGAGATCGAAATCGGTAATAGCAGCACAATATTGGGATAGCCTGAAATCTTACTCCTAGGCCCAGAATGCTAAGAGTAAAATACCAAGATATCCCAATAATGTGCTGTTATCCGGCAAACTCATGATCATGAAAGTTTCTTTTTGTTATTTTTTCATGTGTTACTATATAATTATGTATTCAAATTAAAACTCGGCGATCGTCTCCCTACCAATCATGATTATAAATTGCCGAATAACACCACTATTACTATTGGGTAAATTGTCGAATACGGTAATTTGACAAATGATTAGCTACACGTGCCGATTTAAGGCACGTGCTCATTTGCCAAACTACCGTTATAATGTATACTTATTATTATGTTACAGATATCGATCTACCTCCAATATATTACTAATATTCTAAAATACTGTAGATTATCGGGTACATATCAGGAAATTTGTCTACCGGTTAAGCGCACAACAACGCCCAACATTACTATAATATACCTACTTTAAATTATCTAACGCTAACCCTAACTTTTTGACCAAATTTGTGCATCTTCCCAATGTCACTATAAAATTTTGAGCCATGTGTTTGAGTGCACCAATAAAATTTGAAAATCCTTTTAAGATTTTGAAAATTTTTGAACCTTCTTCTTAATACTACTTTATTAAATTTCAACAAATTTTTTTATTCTAATTATATTTATTGTATAACTAAAATAAAAAGATTTATTTAATGGTTATTAAGAAATTTTTAATTAAAGTATAAAAAAAAATTGAAATATATTTTGAAAAAAGCTAAATTAATAAATTTTTTTTAAACATTAATTCTATTTGTTTTGACTTTATACTGTACTAAATTTAGTATATATTAAAAATTATTTTAAGCATAATTATAATATATTTTATTTAAATTTTACCAAAATAAATTTTAATAATAGAAAGCTATTTGTGTAAAATTTGAAAACATTTATTAATAAAATTTTTATAAATTAGTTTTTTTTTTAAAAAAAATTTGACAGCCATGTCACATGCCTGCTTTATTGATGAGGTACTACATTTCCCGAAGGAATTGTCTGAATTACATTATGCCTTATGGCAAAAAATCTAGAATGTGGCTCACCTGGTTTCCAATTGGACCTATTTGCGACCTGCCAAAGATGAGTTCAATCTCCCTGGTTAGGTTCGCTTACTTCACTTCAACTGATCCATCCCCGGATCACTGACCTGGTTCACCAGCCCGTCATGACCGCCTTCTTTCTCAACCTTCTTCTCCTAGCCTCCTAGATAGAAGAACTACCAACAAAAAACAAAAGAAAAAAAACAAATATGAAATAAAAGGAAAACTAAAAAAGAGAAAAAGTCTAAACTAAATGAAACTAAAAAAAAACAAACAAAGTAAAAAGGAAACAAAAAGAAAAAGGCTGGAAAAAATAGCTATGACAACACTATTATTGCCTATGTTAGGCTATAAAAATTATATAATATTGCATAGAAAAAAAATCCAATCTAATACTATATGTATTAAAAAGAAGTAGAAAGAAAAAAAAACATCTAATGTTAAGAAATTTGTACACGTAATTTCTCCAATCCCCTATACTATAAACAGTATTGCTATTATTGTTTATTTGGCAAAGCAAAATTCAAATAAGCTCATAAAAAGTTTCATTTCAGTAGACGTGTTCTAATTTGGAAGGAGTAAACACTGCTGATTTTTTGAAGAGGATATGCCAATTTTTGGCTAAAATTTCTAAAAAATTCCAAAACTGCAAAAATATAATAAAAGAAATATATGATGTTTATCAGAAACAAGTACTCTAAATTTTCCAAAAAGTGTATTAAAGAAACTCATTTGTTGTTTCTCTTTTCTTTGTTTTCTTGGTTACTTCATTGATAAAAGACAGGCTCTTATTACCAAAATTTTATATACAAGGTCATCACCTTTTTGTCAGTTATTTTGTATTCCAACGCTTTTGACTTGCATGCTAAATATGCCAAAAGAGTCCCTCAAGACAAAGATTAACCTTTATAAGAACTGCCCGATAGTCGCATCAACTACTCCAACAAAATTTTTGTTTTTGTTTGGTAGAAAAATTTGGTACAAGTGATCATTAAGAAGAGTTCTGTAATAAATTTAAAAATTATTTAAATTTAATTATATAATTATAATAAAATATTACTAACTATAACTAGTGGTAACAGGATCCAAAGAATATATATAATGCTGAGATTTAAATTTGTATAAACTTATTATATAGAGTTAAATTAATAAAAATTAAGCAAATATTTTTTAATAAGTTTTTTTAAAACTTTAAATAAGAATAACTAATAAAAACTTAATTAATTTTAAATAAATTTTTTTTAAAATTGATTTTACAAATTTGTAAAAAGTATTTAAAACAATGAATTTTACTAAAACGCACTTATGGTGTTTTACACTATAGGTCCCTATTTCTCAAAAATATACTAAGTAAATGAGCTCAGGTACTCTAAGTAAAAATGTTCAGGACCCTCAAAAACCTTATAAAAACTAAGATTGGAACCTTATACAGTATTAGTTCTATAATATTATATAAAAAAATAATAATTTTTAATATCTGAACCCTAAATTTTATTAAAAACAGTTATATATAGTACTAAAAACACCATAGGTGTGTTTTATAATAATTGTAATTTTAAAAAACTCTTTCTGATGATCACCTGGACCAAAATTTCTACACTAATGGAAAACAAAATGGCTTATGTTGGAGCATCGCCTATACTAAAGTATAGTAGGATAACACAAGAAATGGTTTTTATAAAGGTTAACTTCTACTCTGGGAACTCCTTTATATATTCGGCAAGCAAGCCAAAAGCATTGAAATGCAAAATAACTGGCAGGAGAAGGTGTCCTTGTATACAAAATTTTGGTAGAAATTGGTACTTTTTTGTTGATGAAAGTTCTTGTGACAAAACAAAGAGGAACAATATAAGAACGAGTTATCTAACACACTTCTTTATAAATTTTACAAGTACAGATAACCGAACACCTCTCTATACCAGAGACACTGAAAATTATAGATCTATAATTTTCTATAAATTTTGACGATAATCCATAATTTTGGAGATTGCCTATAAAAAACCAAAATTTTAGAAAATTTTATGCATGATT
>CAJVPY010005156.1:0-11768 GCA_910591965.1 Dentiscutata erythropus
AGTGAAAACTTCACTGGAACCACTGGAACACTGGAAATATCTGGACGTCCAGTGAGGTTCCAGCTTCCAGTCAACAATACTGCTCTATACTATATACATCTAAAAATCTTATGAAATTTTTTGTTTGTTTAAATTGTAGTTCTCATATCAATATAGTTATGCTGTATTTAGTTGTATACCCGATATTTAGGGTAGTTTCAAGAACAAGGAACCCAGTGATATTTACGTGATCACTTCACGATTAATCATTCAGCCTAAGTTAGAGTTAGTGTTGAGGTTAGCGATAGGCTAATTTTTTAGTGTTAGTAAACAAATGATGTCATTGCATGATTTCACATGTTATGTTCTTGAAGTATCCTGATATTTATTTAGCTGAATTCAAAACTATAACTCATATAACTATTCTGTATTAGAGTTGTACAACAATTTTTTAATGAAGCTAATATTCGCCTGTTCCTGGTTTTTAGCACGACAATGTCGCGCAGCTACTTATTTTTTTTTAAAAAAGAAATACTATATAAATAAATCATATGGGACCTTTGCTAGGAAAATTACCCCTCGGGATTTTCCGATCGAGCTAATTCGGGAAAGTTTAGATTAGAATGTCGGTTCTTATTCATATGTAAAGCATCTTTTTACTTTACTGGTTCTACAGTTTATTTAATAAACTATCAAATAAATAAAGCAAAAGGTGATTTACATACGAATAAGAACTGGCATTCTGGTCTAAACTTTTCCGATCGGAAAATCCCGAAGGATGATTTTCCTAGCAAAGATTTCACATGTTAATTATTTATGACCTTTTTAATAATAGTATGAAGAGACATTCTCAATGTATATATAATGACCATAGCTGGAAAGGAAACAGCTCAAGTAATATTTAAAAAAAGTCATTTTAACGAAGTCATTAAAACGGTAATTGAACAATCCTTAAGGAATACAATAATCCTTCAGATATCCAGATATTATTATCATCATAAATTCCAAATACTTCAATTTTAAAAACAGCGAATACCATTACGTCACATATTTGGTAATATGGATTTTGATAAAAGTACTAAATTAACAGGTGAACATGTCACAGGAAAATTAAAATATCTTATGGGCAGGTTACAAAAAGATGTGATTAAGGCCATAGATTCTTATATTGGTGATTGTATCGGTAAGCTTTTAAGATTTTAACTTAAATTTTCTCATGAGAGACTTAAAATGAATTTTATTTATTATTAGAACAAAGGTTATTCATAATTCACATAAAACTTTAAAGAATATTATTGCAATTCTGGTTGCTAATATTGTCGGTGAAATATGTATGGTTTATTGTGTAAAAATTCCTTTTTTCATTAATTTAATAATTTCTTGTAATAAACAAAATTATGAATGTTGCAATTATGAAGATATATTGGAAACTTTTAAAAGCTTAACAAATTCAATTTTTAAACTTTTTTACATATCACCAATACTATCTTTTACACATCCTTGGTTTCATCAACAATTTGTCATGTAATGTTTATTAAATTTTACGTTTATCGATTCCTTTTTGTTAAAAAAAAAAAGCTTTAATATTTATTTGGTTTATCATTGACTAACAGAACACTTTTAAGGTTTGGTTGGAATCTGTTTTCAGACCATAAAAATGTAATTATAAGTCGCATTATTGGAAAACGTTTTTATGATAAAAAAAGATTAGGAGATGCTTGGGTTGCTCCAGTAAGCTATTATAAACTATATATATTATCATTATAAAATATTTAACCATTTTCAATTTATAAAATAGTTAGATGGATTACAAAGTTACTTAGATAACCCCGAAATAACTCTTGATCTCGATCCACAATCAACAGTTTTATTTCTGCTGCTATGGGATATACAGTTGATAATGCTATCTATGTTTTATATAATACTTTTAATTCTATTTTATATACACACATATATATTTATTTAAATATTAAATTTGGTAGAAAGGAAACTATATTGGCACGAATTATATCAGGAAGCTCAGGAAATTAATAAACAGTGTAATGGAAACAAACTTACATCTGGTGATATTGCTAAGATGGTGAAGTTAGATAGTTTTATTAAAAAATCTTTAAGATTCTTAACTAGTAATCGTATAGTTGGTTTGGGATACAAATGTATTTCAAAATCATATTATAAATTTGCAAATAGACATCAAATCTTAAATGGTAAATTTTTTTCTTGATTGTTATTCTCAACTTTCAAATCATAACAATTATTATACATATTTCTAATTATTTAAAATTATTATAGGTCATATAATCTTTTCAAATATTATTGATATACATAATGATGAAGAGCTTCAAGGTCAAAATCCCACAGAATTTTATTCTCCTGTAACAAAAATTGAGCCTAATTTTTATTATTTAGAGGCGGAATGCATGCATGTCCGGACAGATTTTTTGCTATTAACGAGATCAAAGTGTTTTTATATAAAATTATATTAAAATATAATACCACATTTCATCGGCCTAAATAAAGTCCTTACATATTTTGTTTTAGATTCAATCTCTCCAGACTCAGTTCTAATATTATATTATAAAATTAGAACTGAGGCTGTGGAGATTGAATCTAAAACAAAATAGTAAAACCTTTATTTAGGCCGAAGAAATGTGGTATTGTGTTTGAGAATAGAAGAGAAATTATAAATTAAGAGTAATGACTTTACTTAATAAAGATATCTAGTACAGAGATTATCAAAGTAAATAATTCTATTAGTAGTTTTTTTTTATTTATCCAAGACTGTGGATTTCGCTCTATTTAATTGAAGATAAAGAAAAGGATACTCTTCTATGAGATTCATAACTTCCTATCTAAAAATTTAGTAATATTTGCCAGTTTTTCATTATACATCACTCCGGTTACATCTATACTTCTCAAAATAAAAGAAATCGTCTGATTTATCCAGATGTCTATTTACCGGAGACACTTTCATATTATTTATATGTGCTCAGGGAAAGCCTGCTATCAGTAGAGATGTGAACTGTGAATTACAGTACATATAAATAAACTGTAGTTCATTTTAAAACTACAGTTTTACAATAAACTACAGTTTATTTATATTAACTAATAGTTTACGGATCGCACCTCTAGCTATCAGGCATACAAAATTGGATGTCTTTTATCATTATTGTATATCTAGTTCTACGCCTGCTCATGCGCTTGGAGCTTTTTTTTTTAATATTTCTTAAGGTTTATTGGTTGACAAGAGTGGTTTCCATAAATTATCATACAAACTCTTAAAATTTCTTGTTAGCAACCAACACCTTTTTCCATGATGAGAACACATCCTTTTATCAATTGCTATGGATTGACAAGAAAGCCAACATCTCAAAATTTTACTTGAGAACATCACATCTCTTAATTGGCAACAAAGAATTGAATTCTTTATGTTATTAAATATTCTCTTATAAAATTCACGGTTGTAACTTGATTTATCGTTACATCCTAAATATTTTTCAGGGACGTAACTTTAATATTTGGTACATTGGTGATCTTATAGTATGGAAATAATAATGTGACAACTGGTCTTTCCCTGTATGGAGGAATACGTATATCGTGATGCTTTTTGTTAATGAAAATTTGGCTATGTAGAATTAATGAAAATGTGCTGGAGTAGAAATGTCTCAAATAGATCTAATGCGCAATATTGATTTGCTTATTTTGAAGATAAACTTAAAAAATACATAAATAGAGATGAATTGATGTTACTGTAGCAGAATTGATCAGTAGAAATTATTCGTCCGAAATTTACGTTGCCAAAAGGTATAATTACAAACATTTATTTGTCAAAACGATACTGATATCAATAAACAAATTAGGTAATTTTAAATTTTATAATTATATTTTATATGTTCGATAATATTGATATTAAGATTACTCAAGTTTCAATAAATAAATGTTTAATTAAAAGAACTTGCGCTCAATGATCATTAATTCATTTATTGCTAATCTCTACGTAAAATTAATTTTTAATAGAAATAGAATATATTAACAAAATTAATTATATTAGGATTTTGTCAAGTTTTATATAGATCTCGGCAAGTAAAATTTTAATAATTGTACATATATAGAATGGCATATAAATGTAAGTACGTACTTTATTAGATATATCAAGAATGTAGTAGAACTAAGTGTATTGTCAAATTCTTATTTAAATCTTTATATTAGATAAATGATAATAAACTAATCTAGTTATTTGATGATACAACCAGTACCTAATTCAATTTAATAAACCCATTCTGATTAGCATTTAACAATAATATCATCCTTAATTGGCACTACTTCGATATATTCCCCTAAATATTCTCGAAGATTATCAAACTCAATACCGCCAACATACACATACTTTAAAGTTTCTTTCCGCATAAAAATCTAATTAATGAATCGGCCACTTTTCTACAATTATATCTTCCAGTCACCATCCAATAACGATAATAATCATAGTATTCCTTTGTAACATGAAATAAAAATTTATTTAAAGGTGCAACACAATGATCTAATAAAATATCAATATGTGGATTTGAATATGATCCCGTCCCATACCATTCAAGATACTGTAAAGTCGGTGGTAATGATTTTGCAAATTGCTTAATTAGCTTTTCCATATCTTCATTATATCCATCGTTAAACCATTCTAATGTAAGATATTGAAGCTTGCGTAAATTTAAAATAAGTGACAAAACTTGAGAGATAAAATTAATATTTGAAATGCTAAGATATGTAATGTTTGGACAGAATGTCTCAAGAGCCATAAATAATTGGTCTGGCGATTGAATTCTTTCTCTATACACAAGTTTAAGCCGTTGTAGTGATGATCCAGACTTTTTTAAAAATTGAATTAAATCTGAACTATCAAGCGTATATGAATCTATTTCCAATGTATTAATTTCACAAAGATCTGCAATAATCGGTAGCTATTTGTCACCAAAACTAACTCGAAAAATTTTCAAATTCTTGCAATTCATCAACACCTTTACATTTTTGTCGCCTTATTCATCATCCTCAAAGCAGTAAGATCCTATGTTAATTTCTTGTAATGAATTTCTTTGACATTCCAATGCGGTGACAAAAGAGGATGTATTGCTATTAAAGCTAAATTTGCGAATCTTTTGCTGGGACTTGATGATGTTTGTAATCGCATGATTTATTTGTAGTTCATTGGGACAGCGTACTAGATTTAAAGTATGAATTTTGATAATAACATAATGTATTCGTCAAAATTATCATCAATCGATAAATTTATAGTTAATTTTTGAAGTTGAGAAAAAAATTGATCATTCTGTCTTAATGAACGAAAGACCTCTGGTTTAATAGCCAAATTTAAAATGCGGATATTTAACTTTGATAAAGTAGCGCCACTATCAACAAATAGCTTAATTAATAAATTAGTTAAATTTTCCATCATACAATTTTCTAAATCAATACATTTTTTTGATTGAATCCAATTTCGAAGATCATATCCAAGAAGATAAAGATCGAGAACCTTTAAAAATCTTGCGTAATTAAAAAGTGTAATAGGAAAATCAACAATTATTCCAGATTGACTTAAAATAATTTTGTCATCTTCATTGTAAGATGAAAGATATCTGGATATGAACCTAGAATTTTTTCTAAATGAAAAAGGATCATACCAGAGAATAGGGATTGAAACTTTACACCAATGTCGATTTACTAATGCGCAAGAATATAATGATGAATTTTCTTTATTTAAATTGTTAAGAATATTCTCCATTAACTCGGGTGTATCGCCTGCAACTACTTTTGATGCCATTTTGTTAAGAGTTAAAAGTTTTTAATTGATCTGCGATTTTTAAGTACGTTACCCTCCCTGTAATTTTGACCAATCAATAATTTTTTCAAGATCAGGTGTAACATGATGGTCAAAACGAAAATAATTGTCACATGATTAGGGCGCAGAAAGTGGTTTCTTAATTAAGTTTGTAATTTTGCTTATGAATTGGAATTTTATATTTGTTTAGAAGAATAGAAATTATATATTGTTGGAGAAGTACGAATATTGATCATTGTTTGTTCGAACTAAATATACAATTGCTAAATTTTCCTAACGCTAATGCCTTATGAAACGAAATGATCTACGTATCTACTGATCTACGTGTACGTACTGTACGTTGTAAAAGTGAGAAAGATTCGGAGTTGCGAAATATGGGTCTCACGGATATCAACTACCACTAAAACTAACCTAAACAATACTCTAAACTACTGAACTCTATCAACCCTAATGGTGGAAGGTACGATCGAGGCGTGGAAAAACTTAGTCCGAGTTATTAGGGTCGAATAGAGCTCTAGATTACGTCACGAGACTCTAATGTCACAGGTTTAGACTACTAACTTTATGCGATTTTGACTTATCGGGGGTAATTGGACCGAAACTTTAAGTCAGAATACTAGACTCTCTATGAGTCAAGTTCTTCCAACTCTCGCTCAGTTTTCCAAGCTCTAACTAACTTTTATTGAAACGAAAAGATAGGTCTTAAATAGCTTTTGACCTTTGCTGCGTACATAGCGGATAAACTTTACTATCTTACATTAATTTCTAGTTTTCTAATTATAGATTCTATGCTACTAATAGATACATAGTGGCTATGTTCGCTATGCTATCTAACAAGTTTCTACTATGGGTTTTTCCGTCGCTATGTACAAAATGTACATAGCTTCTAAACCTAATATGCATCTGATCTACTATGTGCGAAAAATTCATTCCAAGTCACGATTTACCCTTTTACAACGTACGTTATTATTAATAAACGAATGTTTTTTACAAAATAATTCGAAATTTTAATTAAGAAAGCATCTTCTGCGGTCTAATTAAAAATGATTATTGTGAAAATTTTACTATAAATGTTAAATAGCTCCCGAAATGTAACGCGGCTTTCTTGACTTTAACTTTTATATTGATTTTCACAGATCACGTTATAGGGGGATTTTGTAATCTATAAATAGGGTATTATTCATATAATACGTAATAGAAGATTTTAACAATTTCTCATTAATACATACAAAATTAATGGCATCAAAAATATTTACGGGCGATATGCCTGAATTAATGGACAATATTCTTAAGAATTTAAGTAATGAATATTATTCTTTACACTCTTGCGTACTTGTGAGTCGATATTGGTGCAAAATGTCAATTCCCATTCTTTGGCAGGATCCGTTTTCACACAGGAAAGATCCGTTTTCATACGGGAAATATCCGTTATTCATTTCAAAGTATTTTTCATCTCTCGACGAGTGCAAAAAGTTAGTTTTGAAAAAATATGGAATAAATGAGGAATTTCGTAAAGACACTATTTAATTATGCAAGATTTCTAAAGGTTCTCAATTTATTCAATCTAGAGTATATGGTTGAAAAGTGGTTCGATTTCCACGATCCATTAAATGCCATATAATTAGTTCATTACTTGAAGCATTTATTGATAGTGGTGCCATTTTGCATCAATTAGATTTATATATTTGTAATTATATTGAACTTAAACCAGAGATCTTTCATTTACTAGAAAAAAGAAACGAGAAATTTTTTTCGCAACTCCAAAAATTATCTTTGAACGTACTAAAATCAGGCGTCGACGACATCAAAAGTGCTATTACATTATTAGAAATCTTGGCAAAACATGCTACAAAAATTAGTGCTTTGAAACTTACTGAATATTATCCTTATTCTATGCAACAAATATTTCAACCGCTTATACGTATTGTTAAATCACAAGCGCAACTTAGGCAAATTAAGTTATTCGGTGAATTTTTCATTCGTACAGATTTCCACGGTATTTTTTCGGCTTTAGAAAGTCAAAAACAATCATTAAGAGAAGTTGAAATAGAAAATTGTTCTGGTAATTCGGAGTTGGAAGTGCTAATGAATTGTGAAAATTTAGAAATTCTTCGCATAAGACATATAGTCTTTTGTGAAAACGTTAATATATCGAAGATATTAAACTCAAGTCTTTGTAAGCTGAATACTTTAGAAATTGTTGATTCCAAACTTGATACATCGAGTATATCACAAATTTTAGAAAAATTTGGATCATCACTACAACGACTAAAACTTGTTTATAAAGATCAAGAGATTCAGGATGATTCTTTATTACTAAAAGATATTAAATTCTTCTGCCCAAACATTACATTTCTTAGCATTTCATATATTAAGTTTTCCACTCAACTTATAGAGCTCAAAGATACTTAAATGAAAATTGAAGAAATTGATGATTTGATTCGAAAATGTCGAATAACAATAAAGCCTGATTGTATTGTTGAGTGGATACCTTTTGAGAGAAGACAAGAGATGGTTGCGCAAGTATTTATTAGAAGATTTGACTTGGCAGTAGGTATGATAGATGGAATGCCGATAAAAAACAACTCAAGAGAACTGGCAACATAAATGGAATTCTTAAACAATTCGGAGAACTCAAATAAACAAAAAGATGGTTCGCAATGTATGTTATTTTATAAATCAGTGTGTATTTACTGTAGCAAATCTTATTACATTGATAAAAACTTAAACTAAATGAATGTCTATAAATTAAGCCTGGAATCGGAAGATTAATAAATGTTAATTTTAAATAGAAATATGAAAGCATATTTTAACAAATTAATTATATTAGGTTTTTGTCAAGTTTTATATAATTCTCGGTCTAGTAAAACCAAATAATAATTCTAAATAAAACCACTGTACATAAATAGATTGGCAATATGTGACGTACGTACTTTATTAGATACATCAAAGAATGTAGTATAACAAAGGTGTATTGTCAAATTCTAATTTAAATCTTTACATTAATAAATTATAATAAACCACTTGCTAAATACATTCTTTATAATAAAGATTTTTTGATTGAATATTGTAATCTAACTATTTTGATGATACAACTAGTGGCAAGTTCATTTATTAGCCCATTCCGATTAGCATCTAACGATAATATCACTCCTATTCGGCACTACTTCAATATACTTCCCTAAATATTCTTGAAGATGATCCAACTCAATACCCCAGATATACACACACCTTAAAGTTTTTTTCCGTATATAAAATCTGATTAGCGAATTGGCCACTCTTTCACAATTATAAGATTCGACCACCCTACTACGATCAAAAAATCATGATAATCCTTTTGTACATAGGATAAAAATTTATTTAAAGGTGCATCACAGTGATCTAATAAAATATCAATGTACGGATTTGAATATGACCCTCTCCCTTTCCATTTAAGATATTGTAAAGTTGGTGGTAATATTTCTGCAAATTGTTTAATTCGCTTTTTCATATCTTCATCAGTTCCATCTCTAAACCAGTCTAATGAAAGAAATTGAAGCTTTCGTAAATTTAAAATAAGTGTCAAAACTCGAGAGGTAAAATTAATTTTTAAAATGTTAAGATAAGTAATGTTTGTACAGAATGCCTCAAGAGTTATAAATAAATGGTTTGATGATTTGATTCTCTCTCTAGACTCAAGCTTAAGCCGTTGTAGTAATAATCCAGACTTTTTTAAAAATTGAATTAAATCTGAACCATTAAGCCGGTTTGACTTTATTTCCAATGTATTAATTTTACAAAGATCTGCAATGACTGGTAGCCAATTGTCAACATAACTAACCCGAAAAACTTTCAAATTCTCGCAATTCATCAACACCTTAACATTTTTGTCAAATTCTTCATTATTCACAACGTAGTAACCTTCTATATTAATTTCTTGTAATAAATTTCTTTGACATTCCAATGCGGAGACAAAAGAGGAAGTACTACCATTAAAACCAAATTTGCTAATCTTTCGCTGGTATTTAATGATGTTTGTAATCGCATGGATTATTTGTAGTTCATTGGGACAGCGTACTAGATTTAAAGTATGAATTTTGATAGAACTGTTAGCCAATATTCTTAATAACATAATGTACTCGTCAAGGTTATTTTCAACTGATAATTCTACAGTTAAATCTTGAAGTTGAGAAAAAAATTGATTATTCTACCTTAATGAGTAAAAGACCTCTGGTTTAATGACCAAATTTGAAATACGCTCGACATCCTTTGATAAAGTAATGCCACAGATATAGAGCTTTGATAAAGTAGCGCCACTATCAACAAATAGCTTAATTAATAAATTAGCTAAATTTTCCATCATACATTTTTCAAAATCAATACATTTTTCTAATCGAACTTTTAAAAATCTTGCGTAATTAGAAAGAGTAATAGGAAAATCAACTATTATTCCGTATTGACTTAAAATAATTTTGTCATCTTCATTTGCAGATGCAAAAAATCTGGATATGAACGTAGAGTTTTCACTAAATGAAAATGGATTACCCCAGAGAATAGGTCTGAATAATATAATGAGGAAATTTTATTATTTAAATTTTTAAGAATATTCTCCATTAACTCAGGTGTATCGCCTGCAACTACTTTTGATGCCATTGTTAAGAGTTAAAATTTTTAATTTTTTAAGTAATGAAGCCACATTATTGGGCGCAGAAAGTGTTCATAAAATAAATTTGATTTTAATATTTGCTTAAAGAATAGATATTATATATTCTTAGATAAGTAATCAAGTTATTGAAGAGTAAAGAATTTTATAAAAGTACAGTGAACGAAAATTGAATGATCGAATAGTTACGTAAGAGTATGTTATCTACCTAAATTTTTGCATTTATGACTTTATCTGCTACAGTTCTAGAACGAACCTTTTGGGGTTTGTATTTATTTTATTGGGCTGGTGCGGAGGGCCTTATAATTATTTAAATCGATTTTGACAATCAAATTCCCTGTAAAAATTTAATCAAAATTTCGATCACAAAAAAATTACATGATAAATAAAATAAACTAATAAACAATATAAAAAAATGACGATTAATGTAATAAATTAAATAACGTAATATATACAAAATAGACGATTAACAAAATTAATTGAAATTAATTAATAATTTGTTGTATCGATGCAAAAAAAAAAGATTTTATATACCTGAACAAAAGGCCGTAAGAAATGACGCTAGAAGAAATAGATTGGTTTTTATGACACATAAAGAACAGATAAGTTTTTTTTGTCGAAACTGAGTCAATAAAAAGTCAAGATCGCGCAAACGTCAATAAAATAATGACATCGAAAAAGAAAATACAAATCCAAGTAATGTTTATTTTTATATGGAAGTCTACGATGGTACATATGTATACTACATTAAAATAAACTTATAAAATATACTATAGACTTAAAATTATACACATATTATTCATATATTTTATGTTATAAATTCTATTTCTAAGTTTAAGCGTGTAATAAATAAGGCTCCGGCCCTACGGAATGACGCCGTTTTACTAGTTATTTAAAAAATTCCTATGATCTGCAAAAGTTATGTTTTTCAAGTCAAGATCATGTAAAAAAATTTTTTTTTACAAAAATAATTCGAAATTTAATTAAGAAAGCATTTTATGCGGTCGAATAAAAAAATGTTGTGAAAATTTTGCTAGTAAATTTTAAATCGGTTTAAACAATTTGACAAATTATGACGCAATTTAATATGATTATAAAGTTAATTTATTTAACAAGTTAACATAATCTGAATAATTTTAATTTATATTATTTTATTCATTGATGACCAGATCTTGCAATTCACTATCAAAAATTGATTTTGTGTGAGGATAAATTTTACTTCCTTTGCTAATCATATCGACGTATGATTTTTCGATGTTTTCAAGTTTTATTTTTGATTTGTTCAATTCTAATAAGATGTTTTCATCATCTTGCCAC
>CAJVPY010005157.1:0-11767 GCA_910591965.1 Dentiscutata erythropus
TCGCCCAGAGGAATTTTAGTTTCGCCCTATAAGTCCGAAACCCTCCGAAACTAGTTTCGCTCAATTTGATCTGCAAAATCGGGTTTAGCCCGAAACACTGGAGTGCACATTATTCTCGAAACTTCTAAAGCTTGCGTAGGTAAATTTTTTACGTGTTTCATAACTTTATTTATAGTTCAAAGATACAATAAATGTTGTTTCCCAAATTTATTTATTGAGGATGGAGTACGTGATTTCAAGTCATCACATAGGGCTACGGTGGCGATGTTAAATAATCTTGTAAAAATAATTAGTAAATACTAATCGTTTCTATGTTATAATTTAGCGTCACGACTAGTATTTGAAATAACAACTGTACTCCAATCCGGAGTTTTGAAAAAAAAAAATAAAACTATATTAATAATAAAAAATCTTTATATAAACCTCTAAAAATTCCCTTCTCCCCACAATTTACTAAATCTTTTGAAATATAAACCTAATCGAATCTCCACAAACTTCTATATTGCGATCCAATAAACATTAAAAGACACACAGCAGGTCTTATAAGAACATCAACAAGCCTAACAAGATCCAACATCGATACCCAAAACTACACTGTATATCAAGTCAACAGAATTCAACACAAATCAATTCTGGAAAATATGATCAACAACGCGAGAAGATTACCCTCCGGTTATTTTGACATGCCAGTTGATTACAACCCGTCACCACCATATGATAATCCCCCAGTTGATTACAACCCGCCACCACCATATGATAATCCCCTTCCATCAGATTTATCATCAATCACAATAGATTCACCAAGATTTGCAAGCATTCAATTGTCTTCCACTCAATTAGAATCGCAGCCAGAATACAATGACATTCTAGTACAAGATGATTCAAATTTTGTAGCTCAAATAAACGGGCTTCCAACTCAAAATAATCAACCAATCACCAGGAGAACGGAGACAAGATATACACCGTTAGAAGAAATAGAATCTCTAACAAGTAATATAACTCGACGTATAAAAGAGGTCAAAGATAAAATGACAGTCATCAAAAATGTTGTAGATGAATTAGAGCAAATACCGAAAGAAAGACATGATCTGATAAATATCAACAAAATTGACATAGCATTGGGAGAAATATTGGAATTAAAAGACAATCATTTAACAACAGAACGAAAAAAATTAGCTGATTACGAGATGAGACTCATTCAAATCTTGGAACATAAAACGGAGCAAGATAGATTGGTGAAAATTTTCAACAGACCACAAATTCGTGAGGCATCAGGGCCCACTACGTGTAGTAGTAGTGGGATAATTTATTTATTCTATTCTATTATTCTATTTCTATTGAACATTTTTAATATCAAATTAGACTAAATAGTTAAAAACATCCACAGCAAAAAAAGGTGGTGGGACTATATAATATAGAGCCTCATCCTCTTTTTTTGCTGTGGATGTCCTTCATATTATTCTGGCTCTGGTAGTATTATATAAAAAATTTATAATCAAAGTTCTTTTTATAACTTATATACGGTTCAGCAGTACATATAGTAACCATAATTATATAAAATCATATACTATATATTATATAAATTTATTTATTTACTTATTATTATTATTTATTTATTTTGATAATATTTGATAACTTTTGGTGACTATGAAATATAAACCGCAACATTTAGTTGTTATTTTTGAACGAACTCTCATAACTTAAATAACACCATAACATCAAGTTACTGCAGTAGTTTGTGCGAATGAATTTTGCAATATTTGAAGCCATAATGTTCGGTATTGCGATACACCTGTTAATTATATTTGCTAATGAAGTTTTCATAAAAATGCTAAACATTATATGTTGTTATCGAAATAAAATCACTTTTTGGCCTTTATCAAAACAGATTTTATGAATAATACTGGAATTTTTCTAGGACTTTGAACTATGTTCCACAGGCTCGGCTCCATGATTTTTAGAACCAACCGAATCTATGTGTCAGATTACGAGTAGTAGGATCAAGCAATTGATAATATTTTTTTGGCAGTACATGTTTAAACATTTCATTTATCATACTAGAAAATGAAGAATGCCGTGTATTTACCATATCCATATTTAATTTAATTGGCAAATGTAAAATATTAAATTTAAGCGTTACGTTTATTTAGCTTTTATTTGTGTTAATTTGGTCAACGAGTGAATTATTTTTACTACAATTTAACGCGGTTGCAAAATAATGTAATCAAGTTTGTAGATTACGCGTTTCTTGGTCAAAAATTCAATAAAAAAATAATTAACTCAAGCTCATAGCCATTTTATTACATTATTTAATTATGATTCACGTTAATTTAACTATTATGTAAAAATCTTAATGATGATTTCAAATAAGTTCGCATTTACGGCTGGTGAATGGATCAAAATAAGCTCGTACTGAACACTAAACAAGATTGAAATATTTGGCTATGATGCAAACACGAAGCCAAAAGTTCACTTAATGAAATATACATGGTAGCGTATAAACTTTAAGCAGAGCCTTTGGAAATAGCCAAAGCCCCTCTTTATATCACATCGTATAAGCGGAGATAACGACCACTTACGCGTTATTTAATTGACCTTCGCTCTAACTTGAGTACGTAAATGCGTTATTTCGGACAATAACGTCTTTAAAGTAACGCATATTTACACGTAACCTAATCTACAAAAATCCTATGTTATCGTTATGAAAATCGTTAAATACATGTTTGCCACCCAAGTTCATAAGTATTTACGAATGTTATAAGGATTATATACAGTAATCGCCGGCTATGTTGGTATATTATATTAGATGCGCATTATTCCCATGGATGCTATGTTAAAGCAGTGTAAGCCATTTTTATAAGGACCTTGTTTTCAAATAATGCTCATGATCGTTATTTTGTGCCTATACGGTACTCAACGAAAACTATTTAAGGAACATAATTTAGATATGGTTGGTTACACACGTATGCATGAGAAAGGGTCACATAAGGATAATTATAACAAAGCTATTAAAACATCCAAATCACTACAGTCATGTCTCTTGCCAATTGCTTTATTTCGCATTTCCTTGCGTCTATCTTTTTTGTTATCTTTCACCCTATAAAATAAAACTATATAATATTCTATATTGCTAAATAATATTTTTAAGCCTATACAAATATTTTATTAGCTTTTTACAATATATAATCAATTTGATATTTTATATTAATAAAATACCTTGCAATTTTTTTTAGCAATAACCAAGACCACCACACTTCTTATATCAATGCTAATTATAACAATTTGTGGTTACTATGTGAGGTGGTGTTTTAGGTCGAAATACTTATTTTTGCGAGTGGTACAAACCCAAAAAGGAAATTGCATTTGTAAATAAACTAAGAAAGTTTAGTGATTAGGACGTTAGGGTTAGCGTTAGGGTTAGTGTTAGGGTTGTGAGCTTTAGTGATAATATGAGTTTTTTATATGTAAAATTTCGTTCCTGTTATTTTTCATTAGTCCAACAAGGTCGATTTAAACACTAGTTTTTGAGTATTTTCTCTTTTTCGGTTTTTTTTTGCGTTTTTCTTCGCTTTGCTCACGTGTCGGGCTGATCCGGGATCATCATATTTTACATTCTCCGATTGGCTAATTTCCCTTTTTGGATTTGTATCACTCGCACAAATAAGTACACGCGTTTTAGGTTACCCCTGTATTTCGTAGTGCCGGGTTCAACGAATGTCACACGTCACGATCATGTAACTGATCGTGGAACGTGATCAGATGTAAACAATGAAATTATATAAATATAGGTTCGAACTTGCAGACCGAACCCATGCTTCGATTTCTTGAGTAATAAACCTGTGGCTAAAGATTCTAACTTAGTACCTTGAGTTAATAAGGTCGTGAGAAGTTATTATTGAGAAGAGGGCAGTGTTTGAGTAAGAAACGTAGCTGTGTACAAAGCGAGTGCAAGACTAAACGAACCCTGAGCTGAATTGAGTGTATAACTATATACTTTCATTAACCCCACGACACTATGAGTTAAGGACTTCTCAACCACCGTTTAAAATTACTTAAGAAAATTTTTTGAAAGTTAATTTACTAACATAAAAGAAACCCATCCATCGAGGAAGTTTCTGACATCTTTCTTGGCTACAAAACTAAAGAAAGAATTGTCCAAAGGCTTTGAAGGGAAATTGATCCGAAAGATTTCTTCAAAAAGTAGTACCTAAATATAATTTTAGTATATAGATAACTCTAAACAGACAAAACCATTACTGTAGATCAAGCTTTGTGATCTTAATGAAATTGGTATAAAGAATACCAAAATTTTTCTGAAATAAACAATGCTGGGAACACAAATTAGTTAGATCTTGCTATCAAATTAGAATGAAACTTGAAAGATCTGCTAAGGTGACCTCATGCTAGTAGAATATACAATCTTGGGTACTGGTATTAAAATAAAAATGGAAAAATCCAATTATTACCTGAAATATAACGCCAAAACTATAAACTCTCAAATCCCAAATCTCAATCTCAATATAATAAAATTTGGACTTGAGGATTTAGGAACAATAGTTTTACCAGCAAGTATACCCTGAAATACCAAACCTTTCAAATTGTCGTATATCAGAAGGATACATGATTTATTTCGAAATAGAAAAATGTCACGAATCATTCAGACAAAATAATATGGATAGTTCTACATATTAAAATATGGAATTAAAATCGAAAGAAAGTTAAAAAAAATTTTATTAAAGGCTATCGTAACAATAGTTTATATTGTCAAATCGTATTATTAAAGGTATTCCTTTTAATAGACCAAATTATATGGATGAACAAAGATCCAACCATAAAATAAAAGTTAACTGTAGTGTTTCTGAAAATTTATCCGTATCTATAGAAATAAGGTTTAATGAATAAAAATAGTGAGTAACAAAACTAAGAACACAACAAATCACTCTAATAGAATAGAGTATAGTCAAACCTTTCAAATGCAATTGTAGGGATTAGACATGTTATCTTGTATTTAGGAAAAATATGAAAAAATTGCATTTATGATAATATACTGTAGTGTATGTTTGGGCCAGAGTCAAAAGACTGCATTTAAAGAGATATTGCATTTAAAGGAGGTTGCGTTCAGGAACTGTTGTATTTATAGTTCTAGGAACACAGAGACTGTAATGTGTCCGGAGCAGCCAATCATAATGAAGACACGTGGATCTTACGTTTTTGATACTTCTGAACTTACTTTTTTGATACATCTAAACATAACCAATGCATAATAAAAGTTAATAAAAAACAAAAATTTTAGGATATGTAAAAAAAAAATTAAGGAATATCAAAAACGGAAGTTTTGCGACAGGGTGTTACTATCATAACATTAACCATAGCTACTGCAACAAAATTATTGCGCGATTTTGATTTGATAACGGCCGTGATATGCAAACTTTTGGCCCTCATTACATAATTGTTTACTAATTTCCCGGCCGGAATTAACTTGTTTATTACAAAAATAGAAATTTATTAAAAAATAATCCTTATACCCGCCTTACGCTATTACCATAAATATTAATCCATACTGTGATAATCCATGGGTACAATCGTTAGATCCCCAACACACGAGTTATACCTGGAACACCCCCGACCCCTTTTTGACTATAAACCGCCCAAACTAAAAAGTCCAGTCGACGCGTCCTCTATGGATTACTCATGTTAGCACCAGGCCTTCAATTATTACCGACAATCTACTAGCCTGATAAAGCGTTGATGAAGGAGTGTTGGGAGGTTAATATTTCGGGTGTAAAGATAAAAGACGCGAGGAGAAAGTTTAATTGGTGTTGAATCGAATGTGCATTTGTAATGAAAGAAGGAAATTGACCCGATGAATGTATCGGGGAATTCTAGTTAACCAACATGTATAAATGAGTCCTCCTTTATTCATTATATCATATTTCTGAAATTGAATATATTCGATTGTTTATTATTGTTTCGTAACGCACATTTATTGTTTATTTGATTTCTTATATGAATTATATTATTTGACATTCCCTTATTATACAAATCTATCTTTATCATATTGGCGGATTTGCGAAATGGATCAATTAGAGTCACTATATTTAACAATTGCATTGTTAAAATATGTGGACCTTAATTTGGGTCAATTCCGATATGTATATTTCTATTTTCCATCCACCTATTACATCCATTAATCCCGTCCATATAGCCCTTTTGTTTACTATCCTGGGACTATCTTGACATCGGCTAATGACCTAAAAATATAAGTCCTCCGCTTCGCTCCGGACAATTATATATTTTATTATGCGTCACAATAATTTGAAAGTAGTTATTGTGTTCACTTACCATACCGTAATTTCTTTGAGGTTTTAACTATAGTATATCAATTAGGCCAGGCCAAATTGATTCTTTGTTTACTTATTTAATTATATACCGTATTTTCGCAAAATGTGCGATGTTTTAGTATATACACGCGCGTTATTTAGAGTAAGTGCCAAGCATTATTTTGAGACAAAAATAATTTAACATTTAACATTGTTGAAACTCTAATGTGGAGTGCGCGTCATTTCGCTACGCAAATATACTAATAGCCTTGTTACGTGACCTACATATTGTAATAAGGTACTCGAGTATTTATATTTCACATGACCTATACCCCGTCATTTGCCCATTAGAGAAAAATTTTTATTATTATTAAACCAATTGAATAGTATCAGGTATTTTAGATCTTACAAAACACCACATACGGGCCATGTGCCCAATAAGCAGCCAATCATAAGCCTGAAGATAGACATACAATTAATAATTTTTTTTTAAAAAAAGTTACCGTATCATATAAAATAAATAAGCTGTAGATAATGTAAATAATGTAAAAAGTGTTCAATACTAATACACATGATGAACCGCGATTTGATTGATTAACGCAAAGTACGTTTGGCTCATACAGCATAAATTTTTAAAAATTTGAGAGTTATAACTAATTTGGTCCGGTCTTAATATGATAGGTGCGTATTATATAAAAATCTATATCAGATATTATATTTCTTATTAAGATAATTACGATTCACCGCGGATTATTCCTTATTCGTTTAGTTTCCTACTGTATACTAGTTACGGGAATATCTCAAAAGCCCAGCTATTTCTTGTTTTTTTTATCAACATGTCTATCTAAATCCGACTCCTTATTTACTTCCAATTCTTTATTTTCTTCAAGAGAACGTTTTTTGTTCAAATTCATCTCCTCTTGATTGGTTTGAATTTGCCTTTGTTCTTCGTTAATGATATTAGAGTTATTTTCTTCCATAAAACACCCTTCTTCGGGAACATTTTTGTTAAAATTATTTTCTTCAGTTGCAATAAGATTTTTTTCTAGGCTTTTGTTAGGAATGCTAGTTTCAGTACCATTTTTTTGAGAAGGTTTTCTTGCCATAGTTTTAAGTAATTTTTCACGTAATTTTTTATTAATCTTCTCTGAATTTTCTGGATAAATTAAATTATCAGGTAAATCGCCAGTCCAATATTTATTGTATACCCAAAAACTATTTTCATTGTAATCAACGTCACATATAATCCCTCCTAATATATATGATATATCGACTTTGATCTTTAAATAAACATCTTCCTCATCTTCATATAGATCATCAAATTCATCATCATAAATATATTTTTTTGCTTCTTCTAATGTAATATCTTCGGCAAATTTGATATTAAAATGTCCTTTAATAAAATCAATCAAATCACCTGGTTGATTAACATCATCAGATTCGATAGTAAATTTTACACAGCCATCTACATATCGTCCTTCAAGTTTAATTATGTAACCATGTGTATATGCATGAGTTTTTGTGAACCTTCTAAAAATAGCATCACATTTTCCTTTGTTTTTGCATTTACTACAAAATATTTCGATAAGAGAATCCTGAGCCGTAAACAAGTTAAACTTTGAAACTATGTTAATAGGTTTTTTATTCCTTTGTTTAATCTCTACTTTATCTTTTTCACAACAATTCATTAAATCCTCGAAATTAAATGAGTCATGAGTTAATTCATCTTTCATAATACACACTTGATTCTTATACTCATCAATATATTCAGAGTCTCTAGCTTTAGTGCAAATTGGACGACCCTTAGATAATGCATTAGCTAAATACCTCATTAAAGAAGATTTTCCGGGTCCAGAATCACCATAAAAGAAAAAATTTTTCGGATAAAATTTTTTTTCTGGAATAATTTTATCCTTATATTCTAATTGTTTTTTTTCTAAATATTCTTTGGCTTGTAAACTTTTAATCCATCCTCGTGGTAAAAGTTCACCAGGATTTTCTACTATTTGTTTAATAGGAATATCTTCATTAATTATCCTTTCAGTACGTTTCATATCTAACAATTTCATTTCATTAATTTCTTCGCATTCTTGATTTTCATTTGAACCTTTGAGATACCTCCATTCACCGAATTCAAAAGGTCCAACAATATCTGAAGTATCCCTCCAGCGGGCTAAATGTTTATGTTGGTAACATTCTTTAGTACAATGTTTACATCCACTACAATCATTTGGATCGGATAAACTACATTTACAAAATGTTTTTTTATCATATGGATTATGATGCAATTTACATCGATTATGTCTTTTTTTCGAATATTCTCGATTGGAAAGTGAATCATCTCTTGCGCGTTCTTTAGGAGGGAAATATATTTCATCATCATCAAATAGTTTTTTAACTGAACTCATAGTCATTTTTTTATCAAACATTAAATGTGCTTGATTATACACTACTCCTTCTAATGATTCAAACTGATGTGCTATATACTTTAAACTTGAAGAATATTTCTCGAATTCTTCTTGCGTTCGTGGAAATGTATATTCACATTCAACTTCAAGTTCTATGCAGTGATCACATTTTCTCGGATTGTTACAAATATTAAACTTTTTACAGCAATTTACACATTTATTGTCTCCACAACGAATATGTTGTTTTTCACAAAGATTACATATTTTATCCGCGTCCATAAGTTCTTTTCGTTGCTTCGCTGATATTTTTTTTGTACATTTAAAATCCTCTTTACATCTCTTACAATGATAACTTGCAGCAAGAATTTGACGAAATTCGAATGATTTTGTCATTTTATTTAATATAACTTAATATAATAATTAAGATGAATAATAATATTTTTTTTTTTTTAACACGTTTAATTGCTTTATTTATTTATTTATATATTTTTCTAAACCTAATTATTGCCTTTTTTAGATAAATTGAATTATCTACATCCGGAAAATGTGTTCCGGTCTGATTGTTGTGTTAAGTTTAATTTTTCCATTTTAACAAAATTCTTATCAAAGAAAAATTATTAGATAGCACGAAAAACCAAGAAAATATATAATACGATGAAATAAAAGAATAAGAATTTCAAGAATCTTACTTTTAGTCAATAAACTCTGCTTATCTAAATGGAGAGAATTTTACTGGTTACAGTAGTTAACTCTGATAGAACCTTCAATGAGTGGGTAGTACGGTACGGGAATGCTGGAAACAAAGCTATTTTTTCTATAACCCTTAGAAGCAAAGAATGCTTCTAATTAAAAGAACAAGAATCTTTTTTTTTTGTTGTTTGTCAAACCTAAAAAATCAGTATGTATTGACAAAAAAAAAAAAACATTAGTTGCACATTGACGTAATGTAGCCTTTCTATATTTCATTATTCTAGTTTTAGATGAAGCTGATGAGTTGACGATTTCTTTACTCCCTATTTATAGTTGATTATATAATTAATATTATTTATCTAGGCTTACCCTTTTTATACATAGAATTGCAATTCTTCGTTTCTGAACTGCTATGGGAGTTTCAACTCCTCTAGTGTCTTTAATTCCTATACATCAACGTAAATTTCAGTACTTCAGCTTATTCTGTACCTGCAGGATAATAAAATACAGAACTTTATTTATGTTAAAGAAGATTCAGTAAGCGAAAGATTAGAAACTCATGGATGCGTTATTAAAAATGGCATACAAATTTCAATAACAATGGGTCAAGTTATTTTTAATAGGTCAATATCGATGTACTGATTTTTTTGTGGGTCAATAACGATGTCAAAAAAAAAAAAGAAAAAAAAAGTGTTTAACTTAAAAAGGTTGAGTTTTCGTGTTTAACTCTGCTTATGTTTCGAAACAGGACGGACCAAAGGTCAAAAATAGTGTTGGAAACCTAAAATTATTTTAATATTTATTATTATTATTTATGCTTATTAATAAAATTAAAAATTGATGAATACTGATCCCTAACACTATATTTTTTCCAGAATTATCAGTTTAAAGGGTTGTATTATTATCTGTTAGTGATGTTTAAAAATAATAAATTCGAAAAGTTCACTGACACATGATTTTTGTGATTTTTGCAAAACTCGACAACAATTAAAGTTGTAGGTTAAATTTTGCATTACTGCCAATAAAGACTCGACACTAATTGAAAAAAAACTCGACACATAATTGAAAAAACTCGACACTAATTACGAATATTAAACAAAAAAGGAAGGAGGATCTACATATTTGACTCTGTAGATGCATAATTTCAGCCAATCTCTTAACGCCTTATATTTTATCACATAAAAAAAAAAGCTCGACGCTCGACGTTTAGGATTGGGTCGGGTCGTCTTTTTTTTTTTTTTAATAAAAAAAAAAAAAACTTTATTTTTTACTTGCTTATTTTATTCAACAATCCGTCTACCAACTCCTTCACACATATTTTATTTGTTATATATATATATATTTTAATTGAGACAAAAAAAGATTATTAGGAAAGTGATTTTTCTATTAACTACTATATATTGAATATAAAAATGATCACCTTAATTTTAGAAGCTGTGAAATTGTGAATCATCTACGTACGTACATACGTACGTTATCACTATTTCTTCAGTAACTGGTTATTTTTTTTTTGCAAATTTCCCGATCTAGTCTAGTTTAGCAGCGACACAGAAACAAAAAAGTTGACAATGGACATTCGTTTGATTGGCGGATGTAAATCAATTACCCGGTAATGTAACGTTTACTAACGCCATCAAAATAAATTTGATTTTGTAAGAACGTTAACATTCACTATATGAAATAATCTCAAAACTGAAGACAAGTAAATAACGAGACGATACTTAATTGGGGTGATCGATGTACTATGTAAATCAAAACTATAGATGGTCATAGTAAGTTAATTAATAAAATTTTCTTAGATAGCGAAGAAGTGATTTTAAATATAATAACGATAATTGTTGAAACTTTAAATAGATGCACAGCCCTAACGGTTCGATAGTATCGGATGAAATTTTGCAGAGACCAACATTACGTCTTTACAAACAAAGCTATAGAGCCATTTCTTTAAAAAATAAATCTTTTTTTTTGCCATTTTTTAAGGAAAAAAATAATAGATTAAAAATTTTTCATGTTTTAAAAAAAAAGAAATTGCTCTATAGCCTTTCTTGTAGAGACATAATGCATATCTCGGCGAAATTTCATCCGATATTATCGAACCGTTAGGGCTGTGCATCTATTTAAAATTTCAATAGCTATTGTTATTTATATTTAAAATCACTTCGCTATCTAAAAAAATTTTATTAATTTTATTTCTTTTTTCGTTTATCTTCAGTGGAAATTTTGGTTACGATGAACAATGTGTACTTTTAGAATATTGTGTTATTTGATTTCGTTTTTAAAAGATTGCAACGATCGTTTTACATTTTGAAGAATCGAAGAAAACAAAATCATTTCTGAATCAATTAAATA
>CAJVPY010005158.1:0-11766 GCA_910591965.1 Dentiscutata erythropus
GGCACTCATATAATATAGTTCTTTCGAAGGGTTTCATATAAAATATTTAGCAATGTTGAAATGTTTGCCGAAAGTACGATTTTTCGAAAATAATTAAGCACCCATGTATAGTCATAAGTTGCGTCATGCGTCGCCTCATGCGTCATAAGTCGCGTCATGCGTCATTTCGTCAATTCGAAGTTGCCTGACGAAATGGTTTCGTCATGCGTCACCCATCACTAACCCTAAATATATCTAGGGTGGTGACGATCACCATGGGTTATTTTGATTTTAATTCTATATAATATTGTTAGCTTTTTTAAAAAATATATAATTAATAATAGACACTGTAGTTCTTTATAGAACTTAATTTATACTTACAACGTACATAATTGTTTGAAATATATACAAATATATGCAATACAATCATTCATTTACATTAAATTATCTGGGTCCAGGGACGATGATTTTCTGTGGTGAATAAAGCCAAATTCTGCGTGTGATTAATTAATTTTTGTGATATAATGTGATGTGTTTTTGTGAAATTCTGTGATATCTCTTGTAATTTCTGCGACTTAATTCTTACTATTCTATGATATCTCTTAGTAATAATTCCGCAACTCCCCGACTAACGTGCTCGTAAATTACGTTGATTTATTGTCTACATTTCCGGGATTTCCTGGTGCCGCTTAAATTTATGCCGATGTTACGATATTTTAAAATTCTGCGATATTCTGTGCTGATTTTTCTTAGAAAATTCTGCAATTTTTCTACTTCTTGTTATATTGATATATCCAATTGTTTAACGATAGGCTCTAATACGCTTTGTTTAACAACTTAAGTGGAATTGATGACCATTCTCGTGTAAAGTATTTATCATTTCTGCTACGGTAAACCCCGAAATTTGTCTATTTAACAAGATCATTTATGTGAATCAGGAAAAAAATACTTACGGAATATGCATCCACTTCAGACGCCTAATTTTTTTTTGCCCAAGAATATGTTCCGTAACTCTCCGACAGATAAACTCGTAATGTTATTCATTGTCTGCATTTTCGAAATTTACCGATACCAGCGCGATTTTCGATTAGGTGTTAAATATCTGAATTCAGTTCAGTAAACCCGACACGAGTTTCATGATCAAGAGAATTTAATTATTTAATATAAAACTTAATGTGCTCGAATTGGATTCGAAATCAACCTTTAGAGCAAACTATAATGAAAGAAAATAGGTTTTTTTTTTAATTGCGTAATTTTTTAGTAGAAATGTTATAAATACTTAGCTTTATTTATCTTATTTTTTTTATTTTATTCTTCATATAATAAACAAAGAAAGCACAGTTGAACAATATAATAAAAGTGATCTTACCTCCACATCGAACTTAACGCGAATTCAATAATATCTCAAAACGCAACTGAGCCAGAAGTATTAGTAATAATTATGTACGTACTATTTTAAAAAGATTAAAAAAGCGATCTCATTTAAGATGAATTAATTAAAATAGTGGTAAACAGCACTACAAACATTGCCATCAAATTTATCCGATGTAATGCAGGTTTTCTTTTACAATTAAACATTTTAGGTAAAATAATAAAGAAAGTTTAGCTTCCTATGAATTACTGAAAATGACAATTTCAAATAATTATCTGCTGCCAAGAAAATTGCAACCCTCTTAACTTTCAGAAACGATTGTACGGGCAGCAATCGTACTACAGTACAAAAAATACAAAAAATATACGTACGTACGTATATTTCATAAAGTATAGCTATTAGTATATATATATATATGTATAAACAGTTTAGAACATTCAGTTTATATATCGATATGTAAATGCTGCTCGAGCGGATTTTAAAGCACGAACTAGCCAGATTAAGCAAGATAATATCCTAAAGCATTTATTTGTGATAGGCATTACGTTTATAATTAAACTATTGCATATTGATGTAATGCCGTTCAAATTTGTACTAACCCTAGTCATGAACCTATCATATAATGAATATAAAAATGTGTATGTGATTTTTTGTTACACTAAAGTATGAAAATAAAAGATATAAAAATTAAGGGCTCGTGCGATCGCCTTTTTGATACGGCTCTGATAAGTGTTGATCAAAAACGTAATTTTTGTATCACTTTGATTATTATATTATTAAATAAATATAAATATAATAATAACACCATTTGAGTATTAAAATTTCCTCCTTACATACATCCTGGATAAAATTTGTCAAATTCTTTGGTAATAATTTCGATTAAAAATAATGAAGTTTGGCAAATATTTACTTCAAAGCCAAATACCAGAATGGTCTGGGTAAGATATCTAGAACTTTTCGTAATCAAATCTTCATAAAATATATATATTTACTATATAAATTCCTGTAAATAGTTATTATATCTCATATAAGACTTTGAAAAGCTTAATAAGTGATTTGGTAACAAATTTGCAAAGAAATGGTGTATTCAATGATGAAGGTAATATTTTAAGTTTATTTCAGATAGGGTTGGGAATTATACAGGATAATAAATATTATACCGTTATTATATAATCATTTTATATGTAAAAGTGATATGACACAATGTTATTATACCATCACGTATAATAAAAATGGTATTATACGGCATAATAAATGTTATACCATATAATTTCTGACATATACATTAAATTTCATGATATTTACCATTTATCATTTTCTATATTAATTGATAAAGAATTTCCCTCGGCTCTTGACTGCGAACTTAATAAAGCCAATGAGTGTTTTGTACATCAGGAGAACATATTTAGAGAATTATCGGAAAAATATCCAAATCTTCGTAATAATACATTAAATGGAAATTTAAATGGAATTAATGGTTTACATCAAAATTCAAATTTTAATAAAGAAGTTTCTTCAGAACTTTTATCAGACTTGTCAGAGACAAAAAATAAAATAAATAACCTCCTAAGCTTTGCCGATTTAAATATAAAAGCATGCAATAAAATTTTAAAAAAGTATTAATGATTTTTTTTATCTTTTTTTTTTATTTTTAATGTATTAATTTTTACCTTTTCTTTATACAAAAGATATGATAAAAAATTAAAGCGTAATATAAGAGACGATTATCTAAATACAAAGGTTCGTGTTCTAAAATAATATTTAAACGCTGGAAATTTACGAATTATTAGTGTAATGGATCGAGCTATCTTGTTATAACGTGGATAATAGAATGTTTATCATCCTTTTATTTTAATCAAATTTGATATAATTTTTTGAAATTAGGTCAATACACTTCCACTCGCCTCGAGTTCAACATTAATCAATATTTTGGGATCAATTGAACAATGGATTCATGAGATTAATGAGGTAGAACACCAAGTTGTAGATAATGAAAATGTCACTCATAATAGTTCAGATTTATTCGATGCGATTAGAAATGATGATGAGAGTGCTTTCCGTGAATTGATTATAAGGGAAACTAATGGTGCATTTTCTGATAATAGAATAATTAATCAAGCAAATCCTATAGTCCGAAAGGTATTTTTCATTATTTTATTTATGTATTGATCAGCCTTTGAATTTATTATTTATTAACTTTTGTTTATAATTTCAGACTTTGAAATCGATGCTTTATAAAGCGTGTTGTCACCCAGCCTTTGAATGTATTAAACTACTCCTAGAGTCAGGTGCAAATATTCATGACGAAGAGGACATTAACGAGCGTTCACTGATACATAAATTAGTAATTCATGGTGGTATTTTGCCAAAAGGAAATGTCACGACACCACCTATTTCATCATCTATTTCATCATCTGTTTCATCACCTATTTTAATTCCTGATGATCCAAGAATTATTGCCTGTATTCTTGATCATCATCCTTCAGATTCTCAAGCTTTATCTCTAGATGTTTATGGTAAAAGTCCTTTACATTACGCAGCAATTAAAGGGCTCGTACAAATAACACAAACGCTCTTAGAGTTTTTGAAAAGAACTGGGCAATTTTCGTTAGAGGCGGGTTTTAATGATCGTGTATGGTTTGATGGTGATGGGTATTCACCGTTGTTTTATGCGACATTGAAAAACAATGTTCAACTTGTAGATTGTATCATAAGAATTGGACAGATTACTGGTGAGAGATTGGATGCCGTCAGTAATGGTAAGAACTTTAGCATATCCGATGTGTCATGTATCTTGTGTGATCACTGAATTATTTTTGTATAACTTTTTTGATACTCCTAATACAATTTGTAAAAAATTCACTCATCACTTACACGTCAGACATGTCGGATAACCTAATTATTAGTCAATGATTTCTTCACAACAGACACTGTATATCTTCAGCAACGTCATACACATAGTATCATAGTGAATAATCAGTTATAAACTAATATTTAGCGTTTATAATTGTATACATAATTTTAATGAAAATTGCATACTGTTGAACTAATCAATGAATTAAATTATATAGTTCGATGCACCTCTTTAGTACCAAATTCTACTACAGCACAAACTTTACTTGCGATGTCATGTAAACTTGGTTATGATTCGATGGTCGACTTATTGTTAAATCACGGAGCAAATCCTGATGTACAAGATAAAGATGGTGAAACACCTTTGCACCAGGCGTCCAGATGTGGTTCTTCCGAATGCTGTTTATTATTGATAGATAAGGATGCTAATAAAGAGATTAGAGAAAAATATAATGGATGGACACCATTATTCTTAGCAGGTAATGCGCTCGATTGACTCATTTAACATTATAAGCTAAATATTAATTAGTTGAATATTATCATTTATAAAGTGATCGAAGGCCACAAAGAAACAGTTACGGTATTAAGAGAATCAGCAGCTAATATTAATATTGTAGATAATTCTGGGTGGACTCCACATATGCATGCAGTGTTTCATGGTCACTTTAAAATGATAGACATTTTACGTCCTCCGAGGGAAACCATTCTTTCTTCTTTTTCAGCAGATCATAATATAATGGTATCATCCCAAGATAATATAGCCGAACGAAAATATCTCCAAGATCAATCATTAATATTTGTGACACTTGGAACAACAGATGCACGTATAAATATAGCACCTATTGAACTTTATAATACAATAAAAACACCTGTTTCTATTGTTATTTGGGCAAAAAATGCTACTGGAGAAAAGGTTACCATTGACCTTCCTGTAAGAGATAGCTCTACAATTGATGATAACTTTACAATTGATCCAATGATGTTTTATGCGCATGATATAAACAATGTTAGATTAATGTTTGATATAATATCAACTTATGATGCTCAACTGATAGGTCGAGCAATTGCAATGCTTTCATCAGTGAAAACATATTTTGGACCAAATTATTCTTCTCTTATGGGATCTGTCACAATTCCTATAATTGGAGTATCGGAAATGGATGATATTGGTCAGATACGATTTGAATCTTCGGTTGTTAAACCTTTCAATCATAGAAATTTAGCAGACAGAAATAGGTTTACATCTTGGGAATCATCAAATACCAAATTGATTGGTCATCGTGGGATGGGAGCTAATGATAAGACTTTGAGGCTCCAAGTGGGCGAGAATACTGTGGAAAGTTTTAGAGCTGCGGCTCTAATTGGTGCAGAATATATAGAATTTGGTATAGTGTTTTTTTATTTTCTTTTTATTCAATGAATATAAATCTAATTAATTCTTTTCATTAATAGATTGTCAACTTACTAAAGACCTGAAGCCAGTCATTTATCATGATTGGAATGTTACAGAAACAGGTTGTGATATCCCGATACATTCTATAAATTCAGATCAATTCATTAAATTAAAAAAAAAAGAAAGAGACAATTCAGTAATTAATTTTCGCGAAGAAAATAGTATGACACCTCCGAATTCTGAAGGAGATATTGATAGTACACCTAACTCAAGTTCATTTAGAAGGCTTCAAAGATCTAGTAGTATGAGTTCACTTAATAAGATAAAATATAGGCGAACTGATGAAAATAATCAAGGAAAAATGAAAGGGAACGGTATTGGCACAATCCAGGTGCCTTTTATCAAATTAAAAGATGCATTTAAAGTAATTATAACGAACTCTTTATTTATTTATTTTGTTGCATAAATTGTATTCTAATCTTTCTTAATTGTTTATTTATTTTGTTGCATAAATTGTATTCTAATCTTTCTTAATTGTTTATATTATATTTAAAGTCCAGGGAAATTCCCACCGAGCTCGGCTTCAACATTGAAGTAAAATATCCAGTGATTAATGAAGCTGAAGATTCGAAACTTCCAGCGTATTGTACAGAATTAAATACGTTTTGTGATAAGATTCTCAAATGCGTATACAACTACGCACAACCAGGACGTAAAATTATTTTTTCATCATTTCATCCAGAGATTTGCCTAATGCTTAGGTATAAGCAATCAAGTTATCCGGTTTTTTTCTTAACCGATTGTGGAGTTTCATTTATGGCTGATGCTAGATGTAATTCTATACAAGCTGCAATTAGATTTGCTAAAATTGCTGGTTTATCAGGACTTGTTACTAATTCTGATCCTATTGTTGAAGCTCCAGGATTAGTTAAAGTTATTAAAAATGCTGGCTTATTACTTTTTACTTATGGTCGAAAAAACAATGACCCTGAGAACGTGAAATTACAAACAAGAGCTGGTGTAAATGCTGTTATTGCGGTAATTTATTTCTTAATCTTAACAAATAAATTAAAAAAGTAATGTATTATTATCATCAAGTATTAATTCTTATATATAATTTTATCGTTATAGGATCTTGCTGAGTTAAAACGTCAAAACAGGGGTAGAGAACCATCTATTTGGACACTGGATTTATTCGTTGATTATTCATTGTAATTATTTTTGAGATTGAACAATTCATTTTTCACTTGTACAAACGTGTAATTATGTTTCATAAATGTACTGTATAAAGATTGTATATTGTTTTACTTTAAAGTTCAAACTTTTAAATAACATTTTAACATTTTGGGTAGAAAATTTATAATAATGTATATAATGTATATACATATTCTTGATTAAATTTATTAGGTTTGTGATTTTTTAAAGTTCTTAAAGTTCTTTTGATCATTACTAGTCATCACTATAGTATGTTATATTTGAATAGGTTGTATATATCATATTTGTATATTTTTGGTTAAACCAATTTTGAAACCACAAATTTTGATTTTTAATAAACTCTGAACTTTACGTTGAACGAATTTATTATACTTACATACGAATGCAAATTCCTTCGAGCTAAATTTTATAGACAATCATGTAAAGGTAAAAAATAATCAATTATATAACTTTAATGATCCGGATGTAAAATTAAAAAATTGATTTTGTTGATTTAGATTATAATAATACTTGTAAACTTAAACTCGGTTTACCTTATTCGAATAATCGAATAAATCTAATATTAATGTTATACTCACGTAATAAGTTAAAATAAATCAGAATCTCTCATAAGTGGATTGTCTTTGTGTTATAGACGCGTTAACTACGCGTTATACTTGGATTTAATAAAATTAACGTCTCATAATAGTTTGGAAAATGTGACCGTATAAGTAAAGTAGTTAAAAAGAATTATAATTATTGTTAATTATGCTTGTATTGATAAGGACATAATAACTTTAGACGGATCGCGAAAAAATACAATAGGTTTCATGCAAAATAGAATTTTGACGCGTAACTCATCCTTATATTTAACATTGATGGTAAAAGTTAATAAAATAGAATTTTGATATTGATTTTAAAAAATTATAAAATCTAAATAAAAGGTTTCTAACGATCAAAGAAATGAATACCTTTCTCTCTCAATTTTTTTCTAACATGACAACAGCAACAGTAACTCCTTTACAACCTGGCTCTAATGAATATGTGACGGTTCAATCGAAATTTACTTCAAAGATGGCTGGAAAATATAATGCACAAATACATTCGATAATTAAAGTAGAAATGCCTAAGCATATTACAAATAATCATGAAGTTTATAAAAAAAATAATCCAAGTCTCCGTTGCGACCAATACTTTCATGGCACAAAAAATGCCTGTGCCATTAGAAACTTAAATAGTTCAAGAATTTGTAAAAACACATTTTGTTGTGTGTGCGGTATAATCCGAACAGGATTTAAATTGAACAATAGTGAGTAATTCAAGTTTTTTATGAATTTTTTATTAAGTAATAAGCTTTTTTTCTAAAAAAAAAATCATAGGTCACGTTTGGTTTTCTCCCGACGCATGGTACTCTCATGGATACACCAACGTTGGTACAGATTCGTCAAGGGCCATGTTTATCATTGATGTCGTAGGCGCATCATATACATCAGGTTACGAGTATAAGGTTGCCCGTGCGGAGGTTTGTTAATACATTTACTTAATATGTATGTTTTTTAAGTAAAATAGAATATTGAATAAATTAATATTAATATCTATATTGCAGGCAATTATGCCACGCTATCTAATCGTTTACTCAAGTTAAACACTAAATAATCTATTATCTTCTATTATATTCTATTCGAATAATTTTGTTTTAAAACTATTTTGTCTTAAAAAATAATCTTACGACTAAACTTGATTTTTTAAGGCACTAACTCTTATGCCTGTATTTCTTAATTATACTTAAATAAATAATGTTTTTCCTACTACTGTCGTATTCATGCTAAGACTTATTTAAAATGATACTTTCATATTTCTATATAACGAACTGACAATTCTTAAAATCAAAGTTCTATGAATAAATTTTTATACGAATTATATACATACATATATTAAAAAAGATCACTGTAGTGTAATTCGTTATAGAAGTTTAATTGCTGTATTTTTATCCTTATCATAAATCTTAAATACGTTTTTCAAATTATGCTGTATAAAAAAATATGGTTCAAAATTAGATATTAATATTGTGAGCGTTAAATAATTCGCATAACGTCTAAAATTTTCGTGGAGTCGTGCAACGGCAAGGTTTAGTCGTAAAATCTTTCCCAAATTCAGGCAATTCAACTTGTGCGCTTCTTCCATAATAATATTGTAATACTAAGATGAATAAACTTCTAGACAAAGAATTTTGAATCAACTTAAAGTTGATTCGAAATCTATTTAACGGATAAATTTCAAATTATGAACAGTGACTATAATATTCATATCAAACATTGTATATAAATAGCCAAAGATCTTGCATTAGCGAAAACAATACAATTTAATATATCTTATAAAAGGTTACATCCAGTTTTCCAGATGGTTACTTCCCGACAGGTCATTTATTTGACATCACACATAGTGATAATTTTTAATAATATATACCTATGTTATACCGAAAAAGTGAAAATGGCCATCAAGGAAATAAGATATTTATTTTTTAACAAATATCCCCATATTTAAATATTTAGTCATATAATATTTATTTCGTCAGGTCCTTTCAGAATAATTAAAATATCTGGATAAAGAGTTGGTCTTGTAAGGCGAATTTTGGTTGAAAAAGGATTCAAATCTCAGCGCCGTGTGTAATGTCTACAATTTGGCATTAAATATTGTAAGTTAATACTACTAGTGATATATATTAAATAAACAAAGGCTTATGTTGATGTATTTGATCAAATATTCTTGCCTGTCCCTAAGAAACAAGTAACTAGTATCATTCAATGAATTTATATATTGCTTTATAATATTGCTTTGTTGTGTGTACATTTGAGGAATAATTTTATAAGCAATATTTAGAGAACGGGACAGATCCTTTGGCGCATTCAGAGAGGTTATCCTCTCAGTGAATTTGATAAACTTTTTTTAATTTGAATTCTATGGGTTCACAGAATTCAAGTAAAAAATTTTTTACCGAATTTCATTAGGTGTTTATCAAGATAGCATCGTTGAAAGTTTTAGAAAAATTTTAAACGTCTATTAAAATGTTAGCCGCGACAAATTTAAGCATGACTTTGACCAAAAGTATCTCGACAATCACCAAATAAAATTCAATAACCTTTTTTTTATTTGAATTTTATGAATTCATAGAATTCAAATAAAAAAAGTTCATCGAATTTCACTAAGTGGTTGTCGAGATACCTTCGATAAAGGTTTTAAAAGTGAGTGATCTACATAGGGTGTGGAAAAACAGGTTCTCTAAATATATTTTTTTCAAAAAATGGTGCTTATAAAGAGGGTGTGAGGTGACTGTAGAGGAGGACGAATGTAATATTTTTATGCTATTTTCCAACACCTAATTCTTGTGCCATCGTATAATCGTTGTTTAGAAATAATTCTGGATATTTACAGAAAGCTTTATTATCGAAAAATTACTCCTACTAACATTAATTATAAAAAATATATAGCTTAATTTTAAAATAAAAGGTTTTTAATCACAAATTTTTTTCTTGTAGCATTTAGTGAAAAAGTAAAATTAAAATATAAATAATGAATATGAGTAATAAATTTAAACCTTAATAATCTAGATACCAATATAAAATGAGTAATAAATTTGTTTAATTATAAATGTTGTAGTTTAATATACGTGTGCTGTAATACTTACCAAGAAGAACTTCAATGGAGTCGATAGGTTTACTTTGTAAGGTTGCTAATATAATCATAATTAGTTTTAATAGATAGATGATATAGCGTAATTTTTTTAAAAATTAATAATACCTAGAATTGCTGATATTCTTTGAGCGTTGATAATCTTGCTAGTGTACATAAAATCAGAGTGTTTTGATGAAATGATTGGCAATTTTTTGACTATTTTATCGGCATTTAAGAATTGCTTTTTAATTTCATCTGTTTTATTCCATTCGTTAAGCTTTTTCCGAACATCTTCAACAGTACGTCGTTTTTGTGGATCAGAATCCATACATTGATTAGCTAATTCAATATAACAATCAGGAGTACCAGGAGCAAATTCAGGCCGTAATCCAAAGCAAATCTTTACTGCAAGTTCATCATCAAATTTACAACCATCAAAAGGTCTTTGTCCAGTTGACATCTCTGACATGATGACTCCAAATCCATAAATATCTGCAGCTGTTGTTAACTTTTGACCTGATAAACCCTCTGGTGCGACATAAGGCATGACTCCATAAATACAACTTTCTGAATCATTTTTATCTTTTTCTTTAGATAATCCTTGATCTGAGATATAAGATCGAGATCGTATAATCTCACCAGTGCCTTTATCTTGCAAAATATTACCACTGTGAAAGTCTGAATGAATATACCCTGCATAATGAATTTGTTGTAAATCATATGAAATATCTTTAAGTAATTTTAATTTAGTCAGCCATGTAAGATATTGAAAATTTGATCTTAAAAACTTATAAAGACTTCCACCATCTGCATATTGAAATACCATCAAATATTCACTTTTTTCTGTGTTTTGAGTTAATCCATACATTTCGAGCCTACTACCAAATAAACAACTACATTTCACATGATTTTTAAACTTTGTAAATTTATGTAAATAAATTAGTTTAATATGTGTTTAATAAATTATACTATGAATAATGATTTGACTTACTTCTTTCAAAAAATCGTGAGAATTTTTCTTAGAATCAGACAAGGTTTTGAGTGCAACTGTTCTAAATGGTTCACGTGTTCTCACATATTTATTATAGTCATCAGTTTTCTTTATTTCTTCGATTTTTCGTATACCATCCAACCAGGCCGCAGAAAATACAGAACCAAATCCTCCTTGGCCAATTTTTTTAATATTATTTAATCTGTCGAACTTTGCAGAAACCTTTGATTTTGCTAAATATAATTAAAATATAATTAAAATATAATTAAAATATTTTTATTCTTTTAAGTTACTTTTAACAATCTTTTTATC